>PVJX010003363.1:0-110064 GCA_004027295.1 Dolichotis patagonum
GGGGGGGATGGGTGGATCGATGAAGAGACAAACTGTCCCATCAGAACACTGGCCCAGAATCAGAGGCTCTAATCATCCATGCAAGTACCCTCAAGCATTCGAGATGGCCCAAAGCTCTGTCAGCCGCAATAGCAGACAGAGGAGCAGAGGAAACAAATCAGCTCTTGAGAAGTCACGTGACCCACTGTCTACTGTCATTCACACCCTGTGTTGGGACCAGGGCTGTGAGAGGCCCCAGGCTGCCATGAGGTCTGTCACCTTGGTGACTGACAGACAGATTCAGGTGGAAAAGCAAGCTGGCTGTGTCCCCTCTGCCACCGCCCTCTGCTGCGATCCTAAGGTGTGGGGCCAGCTTTCGATGCTATGCTTCTAGTGACCCTTGTCTATTTCAAGTGTCTTTAAGTTAAAATTTAAAAAAAGCTAAGCAGCTTGAGCAGCTCAGAAAATGTCGGGCAAAACAACACTAACATTTGTCAATATTTTCTACATTGATTCTGAGGATGAATTTCTCAGGCTGACAAGGAGGACCATCATAATTATATTCCAGCACAGCCAACCTTCTGAAACCATGTTTTCAACCATAAAGTTCTGCCCTGTGGCAAATTTATAACAACATAAGGAGATAGATGTTAAAAAGCCGGTTGATTTGTCAAATAACCTTTCAACTGTTTATCTCGATGGTTAGTGGTTTGTCATTTACCAAACGGAGCACCTATGACCAAAGTTAATAATGAAAATCTTTCTCTCTAGATCATTACAAAAGCCAAGCTTCTATTTTTAGCCAGTGAAGATGTTAGGCCTTTAAAAATTCAGTTGTTTAACTTTTTAAACCTTGTTTCCCGTTGGCACCTTCATAACGGACAATCTGACCACTGAAAATAAGGGCTGTTATGCTAATATATTTACATAAATAATTAAGAATTCCATGCCAGAGTGGGAAATAAAATGTATGATCACCATAAACTGCCAATGGAAAAACACCACTTTAATTAAAAATTACAAAGGCACTACAGTAAACAATTCATTTACATTTCAAGCTCTGTGTTTGTTGACTCTAGAAGAAAATATCTTAACTCATTAAAAAGCAACCAAAAAAATGACCTCTCCTCAAATCCTATTATTGAGGTCAGTAACCACATTTAATTAAGATGAAGTATTTATAATATATTTTAGTAGAGGGAGATACCTCTTTTAATTTCCCCAGGTAGGAATATTATTATGTGGCCTTTAACTTCTGATTAAAATTTAAAGGGTGGGAGTCACCCTAAATTAAGCTCTTAAATCTGATTTGAAACCTGGTTCAGGGGTTGGAAGCCCTCCCTTCTGCCCGGAAATGGTTCACTCCTGCACTTCTGTCTTGGACACTTATATCTCTGCAAATGCCAGTGAAGACAGGATTCTCATTTTTGAGCAAACTGAGTTTGCCTTTTAATGCCAAGGGCCTTAGAAGGACAGAATGAAATGCCCCGAGGGCAGCCAGTGATGCTTTTTGCTCAATTTCCCATCATTTCACATGATTTTCTTCGGAAGGACCCCAGTATTAGGTTAAACATGATGTTAAAGAACAGGACTTGATGAGTCACAGAAAGACCAACAAAAGAAACAATTGGGCATTTTAACAAATCTTTTGGGGCTGAATTGTCACTATTCCTTGTTGCAACGTGTCTTAGTGGGAGCCCGTGAGTGAAATCTCTCCCACTGCTGAAAAGCATCAGAGTCCAAGGAGGAGGAGAAAGGAAACGACAGGAGGAAAGACAGAGGCCCAGAGAAACCGGGACAAAGCCGGGTGTGGTTTTCAAAGGGATGCGGATCTGTGTAATTTGGATCCGAATCAGGCAGTGTGTGTTCTAGCAACAGGGCTTTGGAAGAAGCACTGGCTGATGGGGGGGGGGGCTCCTTAGTAACTGTCACGGACCTGGGGACTGCAGGGGGGTGGTCTGGGCCTGGGCCTGCGTGGGCCTCCCTCTCTCCTCTGGGCCCTGCCAATGCCTGCACGGCTGACAGGGCTTAGTCAGTGTTTGGAGGTTTCAATGAATGCTAAGCTCTTTCCACTTATGCACAAAATTGTTTCCATGTAGACGCCCCCAGCTCCATGGCCCACTCCACCCTACACCTGTGCACTGAACATTAATGAGTGGCCAGAGCAAGTCCGGGCTCGGGCTATTTTAAGACTGTTGAGCCTCTAAGAGTTTTTACCATCTATCTTGGCCTCATCTCAAATCACAGCAGACATGCTACAACATACTCATAAATACGCACTCATAACACACCCATAAACAGTATAAATATTTTCCCGCAAAGTTTTTGAAATGCCTAAAAACTTAGTTTTCAAAATTATTGGGCTACAAGAAATAGTTCACTGGCGATGCCCGTGACTGTGGTATCTGGGCAGCCGTTCTCGAGAGGTGAGACACAGCGTGCGAACATAAAAATGCTATTTTTGCGAGTATTAAGTTTAACTTGCTAAGGTTGTCGTGATAGCAGGAAAATGTGGCATCAGATAATTTGCATTTTTCTTCCTGTCACCCTCCCCTCCTGCCCCTCCTTCAGGAGCATCATCCTCTGAAGCGAAAGTTCACATTTTCACGACCAGGGGTGCCCTGGAGGCTTCTGCACGGGGCAGCCTTTCATCAGGGGATATACTGAGCCATCTTGGGCCCACAGAGGGCTCTAAATAAGGCCACTGAGAGAGTCGGGGGAGGGGGATGGATGGCTTAATCCTTGCGCTTTCTCATAGCACTGCCTCTGACTACGGAAAACCCGACGTCACTGGCTGTTGGGTTTGAGTGAGCTGGTGTGCTGAGGGTTGGTCCTCAGCCCCTGATGCTCTTGGGTGGTGATGGAGGAAGCGAGGTCATGGTGGGGGCGTGGCCTTGAAGGGAACGCTGGGGCCCCGGCATCATCTTCTCTCTCTTTTAGCTTCCTAGCCACCTTGAGGTGAGCAGGTTGCTAGATCATGCACTCTGGCTGTGATCTGTTTTACCAAAGGCCCAAAGCTACCTGGCCACATGATCATGGCCTGGAATCTTTGAAATGATGAGCTGAAGTGAACCTTTCTTCTTTTTAAATTTCTTGTCTCAGGTGTTTTGTTATAATAATGGGAATCTGAAACATGTATTGTGTTATTGTCATTAAAAATGTTTTTACGCTATAGCTTTTTATGAAATCAAAAGGTTCCAGCCACATGGCAGATGCTGCTAGTTCTTCCTTCATAAAGAACCTCCCATTTAAGAGCTGGTGTATTGCTACCTAGTTAAAGGACCATATTTCCCCACTATGTTTTGTCATTATTTGTGGTCATAGGACTGGTTCTGACCAGCAGGATTTATGTAGAAATGTGATTGACTTCCAGAAGGTCTCTTTAAAAGACAGGGAGCACACTGTTCTGCCCTTTCTTCCCGATCCTGCTGTCTGGAATACAGATATGAAAGCTGGAGCACTAGCAACTACAAAAGGCCACGAGGAAAAAGCATACCAGCCTAGAAATAGAAGCATGGTGAGCCAGAAGGACCCTGCGGTATTGCATCTTCTCTGAACTACGATCACTTTGAATTTTCCTGTTCTGTTCAGTCAAACTGATTTCCCACAGATACAGTGTTTGACACACACCCTCTGAGCCCCCTGGATGAATGACTCTCTCCACAACGTGTCTAGAAGTATATATGCTTTTACAGGGTAGGGACATCAATTTTCCTCAACACGTATCTTACATATTTAACATGTAGACGGAAGCCTCTCTGTGGTGCAATTGTTTACTACATTCCCTGAGCAGGATGAGCTCTGTCTGAAAAATGTTTGGAATAGGAATTGCTGCTTGGTTGCTTCCTCAGAATCTTCGCTTATTGAGAGAATGAGGTGGGTCCACCGAGGCTGCTTGAATTTGTAGCTGCTGGCTGCATGGGCCATGTAACCAGATTGTTGGATCTGTGGAAGGTTTGTCCTGGTGTCGCTGTGCTGTCACAGAAGACTGAAGAGCAGGCATTTCCACACTAGCATAATTTCCATCAAGCTCCTCTTCCTAACAATAATTAGCCAACAGGTTCCCTTGTGTGGGTCTGCTCTCCTGAGGGATCCTGACGCGTCCTTGGGAGATGCCTGATTTCTACCTGTGTTCTGAAGGACAGTCCACCTGACAGCCGAGGTACACCTGATGGCCACTGTGCACACAGAGAAGGGATGTGAGGACCTGCTCTGCCTTAGTATGGGCCAGTACTGTACATGAGTTCGACACCCAGAAGATGACATCAATTCAGAGATTATAAGGCCAAATAGAGATGCGACTGCCTGGATGTAACCCAGAGACATTAACCACATCAACACTTCTGCTCCAGCAAAGTATTTCTAGGGATCTTCAGAAAATTAAAGAGGTACATAGATGCATTCAACAGTGTAACTACACACATATTCACTATCTGTGTTTTTTAATTGCAAACGATGGGAAACGATGTAAATATTCAACAAGGAAGTGCACCCTTCAGCGGGTGCGTCCCTCCAGGGAGAGCACACCATGCAGCAAAGATGGGTGGCTGCGCTGTGTCCTGGGAGGTAGAAACGACACCTCCAGGATGGGATGGGTGCTGTCAGAGGATGGTAATGAAGGGCAGAGTCCTCATGTGTGGTTGAAGGCGCTGTCCTCTTCGAGGAGATTCCCTGGGACTACAGATACTTTATCACCTGCTTTACTTTTTTTGGTACTAGGAATCGAATTCAGGACCTCATGCTTGCCAGGCAGGCACTGTGCCACTGAGCTACATCCCCAGCCCCATTTGCTTTACTGCCTTCTCTAGGGTTTCTTCCATGAGCGATCTCTACTTGGTAGTAAGGATGACAAGACACAAGTCATTACATGGAAGAAATTCACCTGCCTCAGACCACTGCTGTCCATTTTGATTTGGTGCAGAGCCCAGGGTGACAGGTTGTTCAGTGGGTCTTCATATCGCAGGCTGTCAGGGAGTGATCTCTCTGACCCTGGACACCTTGTGCCTTTGGGATACAGGCTTCACGGAGATCAAGGCACCTCTGCTGCTTTAACATCCCGGGTGGACCACAGTGCCCTTGTGGTGGCCGAGAGGGGACTGCTCATCACAGAGGCCAGGGTTTTGTGGGGCCAGGGCTTGGCAGAGGTTCTTGAGTTTTGTGGGGGCTGGAAGTGGGGACAAGTTTTCTCATTTTGACCCTGGAAGGTCCTCATTGTGGTAGGAGGGGCTTGGGGGGACGGGAGGGGGACTGGACTCAGGCTCTCAGGATGCCAGGCAAGCCGAGCATCTCCCAGGATGTGCTCAGATTGGAGAGCCTGGTGCATCATGGGAGATGAGATGGAGGCTGGTACGGGAGCTGAGTCCCAGGGATTCTTGGGATTGATAGAGATAGAGACCCAGGTGGGGGAGAGGGAGACAGAGAGAGATGGGGTGAGAGAAAGAAAGAGGAAGAGGTACAGCAGAAAGAGGAAGAGGAAGGGGGAGGGAGGGAGGAGAGGGAGGAGAAATGAGTGGAAAAGAAGAATAGGAGGAAGAAGGAAAGGAAGAGAGGAGAGAGAGAGCAGGGTAGGGACAGAGACAAAGAGGGACGGGTCAGGAAGGGAAGAGATGCAAGGGGAGCAGAGGTGGCAGAAGGGCAGAGGCCATGGAGAGAAGCAGCAGGAGGCAGGAAGGAAATGGGTAGGTGAAGGGCACCCAGGAGCAGCAGACGTCACCAGGTTTAGCGTGTGGCCTGTGAGGCCCACTGCAGAGCACGGCAGGGCTTGGGACTGTTGGGGGTGGGGCGCGGCTGGACCAGCATCGTTTTGCATTTCTGTACCTCATCAGCTACCTTCAGAGTTCTCCTTAAGACAAAAATAAAGGGTTCCCAGAGCGCGCCTCCTCCCTCTTCAATGCCTGCTCCCTGAAGACCGATCAAAGCAACAACAGCACAACTGGCAAGGTCACGGCATCTGCCTGAGAGATCTCAGGAGCTCAGGGAAGAGGATTAGAAACCATGGCTCAGCCTGCCCATCCCCAGCCCTGCTACCCCTCTGCACGCACAGCGCCCGGGGGACAGGGGACAGCTCTGCTCCACGCAGGATCAAAGACTGCTTGTCCTCAACGAGCCTTTTCCCGCCAGTGTTCCCAGGACAGTAGCCCCACCCGCCAGGGCCAGTGATGTGCTCCCTACTGCAGGTGCACAACCTGCCAGGGCAGGGGCAGAGGCAGGGCAGCGGGGCTCAGTGTCCACTCCCAACTCTGGAGCAAAGCCCCCTCACTCCACAGGCAGTGCTGCTCCAGGACCAGCCCGTGGGCACACTCTGTCCTCTGGGTGTTTGGGGACTGTGTCCCAGCCGGCTCAGTGACACCCACACCCGGGCCTGACTGGACTCTTCCTGGGGAGGGTGCAGCTCTTTCTACAAGGAGACCGAGGCTGGGCGCCCAGGTGGCCTCTTCCATCTGCAGACCCAGGAGGCGCACGGCTGAGGGTGGAGCCAGGCTGGGGGATGCAGTGCCAGCATCTCGGGGCTCTGCTGTGCAGGGCGCCTGGCCCGTGACTTGTCAATTCGGGGACCACGCTGAGGCATTCTTTGGCCAGGTCACCTGTGACTGAGGGCCACACCTGTGAGGACAGACTCGCTGTGGAAACACAGAGCAATGCAGACACTCCAGGCTCTGCTACCTGTGCCTCACATCTGGTCACCCGCAGGCAGCTCCTCTTCCTCCTCCTCTTCCTCTGTCTTCTCTTTCTGTTCCTCCTCACTCCGGAGGTGGGAAGGGGAGCCTGTGCCTTCCACTGGCCCCCTCCCCTCCAGGTGGGTCCTGCCTGATGCCCCATTTGCAGGAAGAATGCTTATCTGTCTGCCGTCCTGCCTCCCAGCCTGTGATCTGCAAACATCCTCTTGGGGAGCCCCAAGCCTGAGCCAAGACTTTGCAAGCATGGTAGGAGCGAGGGCGAGGGGGTGGGAGAGTGTGTGGGGGTGTATAGAAGGCAGCTGCTGGCCTACTTCCCCGGGGGACCCTGACACATAACCCATCAGCTCCTGTCACCTGGAGCTACCAGGATGGCCTGGTTCCGGTGTGATCACAAGCTCTTCTTCCGTCCTGTAAATGACCCCTCATCTCACCTATCACATTCCCCCTGCCCCGATCAGCCAGGCTGGCCTTAGAGAATACGGATGGTCTCAGCTCAGGCCCTGTCCCCCCCAGTCAGATCCTCCCCCCCACCCTTGCATTAACCCTTCTGTGGCTGGCAGCATCTCGAGCGGTGACAGAGGTGGCCGAGCCCCAGGCTTAGCAGCAGTGACTCCATTTCCGCTCATTTTCTCCCCCTCTCCCGCCCCGTGACCCCTGCTGCCATCTCTCATAGTAACACATAACAACAGCTAAGCCCCTCTGCAGACACCCCAAACACGTCCAGTGCCTCGTGGTCTGTTAAGCTACAGGTTTCCCCATCTGAGGAATGCTTTTTCTTTGATGTTTAAATTGCATGTTTCCTTCACTAGAAACCAAGAAAAGAGAGACAGGGAGAGAAAGAAAGTGAAGGCGGATGGCTACTCCAGATTCACCTTATTATAGGACACGATGCTATTTGCACAGTTGTCTGGTTCATTTAGCATTCTGGAAAGTTTCATTGTGAAGATGAATCCACTTTTGAGACGGAGCAACAATCACGGGCTTCCTCCCTGTCATTTGCTCCATGTTTTGAGGTGTTTGCTATCAGCATGAGACATGTGTTTGTCACGTGTGCGTAATGCTTGGTTATCTGTGCCTTGGATGAGAAACTCAGACTTTGGGAGGGAAAGATTAGCAACTCCCTGGAGCAGGGACAGGGTCCATGCCACCTGCATGCTGATGCCATTTACTGAACATGGACTCAGCCAATGAGCATCTGACTGGGCTGGTCCCAGGGACACAGAGGTCACATTTCTGTGATGTGGGGTGCTGTACAGGACCGCTCCCTCTGCCTCCTTGGTGCCGGCAGAATGAGATGGTTCCTTGGAAACACAGCCCGGAAGCCACTCTCTCCTCCTGGGCTGGAGTCGGGGTTAGGGGCTTAGAGCCCTGGCCCCTGGTCCAGCAGGACAGCTCCTCATGGTGACACCAGATCCCTAAGAAGTTTAACTGAGTGGCCTTGATGGCTGGGAGCCACTTCTGCTGCGGGAAGGTCAAGCAAGCCTGCCGCGCTCACCCACCTGATGGTCTGGTGCTGCAGGGAGTCGGGGTCCGTGGCGTTCACTGTCAGCAGCACACTGCCCACGGAGATGTTCTCTCGCTTGGTCACCATCATGGGGTCTGGGTAGAAGACCGGGCCCTCGTTGACATCTAGGACGGTGATGTGGACGGTGGCGGTGGAGCTGGGGCCATAGGACACATCTGGCACCAGTGGGTCCTCATTCTCCACTTTGATCAGCAGGGTGTGGAAGGCAGAAATCTCATAGTCCAGGGGCTGCAAGGGAGACAGAGGGGCGTCAAGATGTGCATGGGCCGTGGAGCCTGGGTGGTTTTTGGGCAACATCCCTGTGACGATCTCATGGGCAGCAGTGGGTGTCAGGGATGGACCTGGGTTCTTCGGGCTAAGCCTCATGGGGTGTGAGAGGAGCGCTCTTCAGGAAAGAGGCTCAGACACACGCAAATGTGAACCTGGGTCTGGACACTGTTAATGCTTCTTAGATTGAGAAATAAATGACCACATGTGACTCGAGCCGAAGAGATCCGGGTCCCTGTCTTCTGAGGTCCCTTTAGGTGTCTCCCTGGTAATGCTGACGCCAAAAATCTTCCTGCCTATAACCTGTAGCTCACAGCACCCCGGGGCTGGGTAAATAAGAGACCCTGAGGCCCAAGCTTCATTAGCATCATGGTGCAGGGATTCTGCCTCTGTTGCCAGGGTCACTGGATAGAACCAGCAAACCAGGCACCCATCCTTCCTTTGTCTGTCTGTCTGTCTGTCTGTCTCTCCCCCTCTCCCTCTCTCTCGCCTACCAAGCTGTATCTCCAGCCCCTTTTATCTTCAGGGGTCTTGTTAAGTTGCCCAGCCTGGCCTCCAGCTTGCAATGCTCCTGCTGCAGACCCCGAGTAGCTGGGATCCTACAGATGCAGCCCCTGCCTGGCCAGGTTTCCCTTCTAATGCTTCTCACACCCTCGCCGTGAAGCCTGAGATTCTCACAGAGCAGCGTGCTCCGTGCTCCGGCCCAGGGAGGAATGTGGGGAAGATGGCTTGGGAGGTGAAGTAAATAGGGTTAGAACTCAGGACCTTAGCCAGCAAGGGCCATTTGAAAGTGAGTGGGGCATTTTAACTGTCATCGAGATGAGGGGCTCCATAGTCGCTGAGCTGGCAGAGGACAGGATGATGCCAGATACGCAACTGTGCCAGACCGAGTCCCACGCAGTGGCCATGGTCCTGCCCCAGGGCCATTGGCAGCTGTGAAGAGGAGCTGGGGACTTCAGAAGGGGCTGACAGCACAGCCTCCTCTGGCTGCCACGGGGGCTACACCAGCCAGGGCAGAGGGGCCCTCATTCCGAGCAGGATCAATGGAGCTGTCCTTCCCTTCCCACACCCCAGGAGTCACTTGATGCACTGAGTGACATCCCCCCCCCCCAACAGGCTCCCTGCAATGCTTCCTGCTGAGCTGTGCCCTTCCTCCGCCTCCAGCTCCTCCCAGGAGCCCTGGTGTCGGGAGTTTAGGAGTTAACAGACGAGTTACCCTCTGTGCCTGGTGACCGCCCAGTTAGGTTTGGTTTCGTTCCTGTAACATAGGATACATGGCTTCTCCTATTTTTCTTGAACCCTAATAACAGATTTCTGTCCATCCTGGGCAATGCTGAAAATATGTAATCTTGGTAAAATAACTCCCAAACCAGGGCCCTGGAGCCTTGAGGCTTGCAAAACAACCATTCACCCCCAGTGTGACATTGGAGGAGGCACAAGGCCCTGGCTTGCAGCTGGTGCCAGTGCTGAGGGCAGGAACAGTGAGCAGGACTGAGACACAGGCACCTCAGTGTCCCAAGAACCTCTCCAGCTCTCTCCAGCACTGGACAGAGCCAGTGGCATGAGTGGGAGCCATAGAGGACTCCAGCTCCTGCACATAGCGTCTTCCAGGAGATAATGTGCGTGAAGGCTTGCCGAGGATGTGAAAGCCCCAGTCTAACTCCACCGAATTCTCTACTGCACCGAGGATGCCTCTAGAGTGGGGTTTTCTGAGTTTCTTAGCTCAGCAGAGCTCGTAACACACAGCTGAGCTTGGGCAGGTGCTTTGGGACCAGCGTGGTCAGTGAGTGCTGACCACGCTGGAGCCGGGAGCACAGGGACCAGGCCAGGGAAATGAGACGGGGGTTGAAACGTGGATCACCACGGAGACGTGCATTTAGATGTCAGATGTGCTCATGCTCACTATTAGGGTAGAGGTGGGCGCGTGCATTACGTTAGACACCTAAGTGTACGTTTATATGCCTGATGTGCAGCTGTGTACATTTATGTTTGACACCTACAAGTGCATTCACATGCTCCTCGGGCAATGTGTCTTTTATTGTAAGGAGTTTTTAAAAATTTAAACATTCACTGTGTGTTTCGATAACACCACATACGATGCTCCGACTAATCCATCGGGAGCTGATGAGACGCAGATCCCATTTTCGATCCCATCCCAGGCTGTTCCTGGACTCTGGAGCCCTCGGTCCACTGCATCAGAGACACGGCCCCATGAGCCTCGGGAGGGCAGGCCTCTGGGTCAGGGAGAGCAGGAAGTGGAAATGGAGGGCGGAAGCCACAGAGAGTGGTCCAGTGAGGACTTGATCAATGATACAGGCCAAATGCAGACCCCTGTCCTGGAGGACGTGCAGGCTGGAAGCAAGGCTCACACGGAAAGGACAGAGCCCTGCAGGCGCACAGATTCCAAAAGGGGTGTGGGGATCAAGGGTGCTTTTCAGGTGCTTCCTTCTTTGAGGACAGAGAAACAGGAGGTAGATGTCACACGTGAAGTGGGTTGTGCTTGGCTGGAAGAATGACTTTCTGACTGGTGTGGACCAGGCTCGCAGAGCTGGTGAGAGCCTCCGGGTCAGAAGATTTTAAAGATGAATGGGCGCCTGTTTGGAGACCCTGCTAACTCTTCTGATGCTGGGTCCCCCATTGGCCTGGACAGATCTGCTGGCAGACTGCCCTCAGCTGTTACCAATCCTTCTCCCCTGCCCGGAGGGATTGCAGTGGCCAAAAGGCCAGGTCTAGAGTTGCTCAGCCTTCCTGGCACTGTCCATTGATTTATCAAGGCAATTGGCTAAGGGGCTCTCAGAAGAGATATTTTCTTCCCTGATAAGAGGAGAAGGGCACACGCTAATGCTGTCACTGGCCTGGCTTCCTTCTTGTTTCTTATCAGGAGACCAGCAGCAGGAAGACATGATGGATGGGACCTTGGCAGCTACTTTATGATTAAGAGGAAAAGCCCAAAGCATCTGAGGTGCCCCCTGCTGGCTTTCTGCCACTGGAAGCTGCCTGTCAATCCTGGACTGACTCACCTTCATCTAGTTATGAAAATTCTGAAATTCTCTTTATTATTTAAGCCATTGCCAGCCTGGTATTCTGTAATTGCAGCAAAAAGCATGCTCAGTAGATGTCCTGGACCTCAGGCACGATGGAAAGGGTCAGAGGGCACAGTGGGTCTGGCTCTCTCGGGACCTTGTCCCGGCTTTGTCTCCCGCATGTGGAGAGGTGGCGAGATTGCCAGCCCTTCCGGAGGACTCAGGTCTGAAGCCAAGGAAGTCCGCTCACGAGGGACACAAAGCTGGAGAGTCCAGTCTCTGACCTGGTCCGTGAGGGTCCACAGAGAGTGAGGACATGCTCTGAGGAACCCCCCAGGCCACGCTCTCTAAGGCCACTGCACCTGGGAGCCACACACCGGCCCGGAGTGTGCCGCCCCAGCAGGTACAGCTGTGCTCCGCTAGCGCTGTGCGTGCTTCTCACACACCCGGGAGCCGCAGGTGTGGAGCGGTGCAGGCCCGGGCAGGAGCAGCTGCTTCCTGTGAGTCACTTGGCTCTTGCCTGACTTTGCCCGCATCATAGCGAATGCACACTGCGTACCCTGAGCTCCCAGGGCTCCTGCTGGAGAAGCACACGCGCTGAGGCTTCCCCTTCAGGCTGTGAGGCTGAAGATGGCTGGTGACTTTCCGACACACAAGCTGGCTGTGGAGGACCCAGTCGCAGCCGTGTCATCCTGTGACCTTCACAGCTTTGAAAGTGCATCTGGATGCAGGAGCCAGGTGCCAGGATCAACCATGCCATCCCCTTAATGCGGGGGAAGAAAGAACTGGCTAGAAAGGACACGGCTCAAGAGAAGCCCAGACTCTGCGTCCTCTGGAACCTGCTCGATCTGCCATTCGCAAAGGCTCTTGGTCCTGCTGTCCCTCCCTGGGCACCGGAGGCGAAGCTGTTTGCAGGCCCACAGCATGTCCACATTCTAATCCCTAAAGCCGGCGGGCATCAACCTCACCTGGCGAAGTCCTCAGAAGAGGGCTTTGCAGGAGCGGTTACAGACACTGAGATGAGAGAGGACCCTGCATCGTCCAGTGGACCCAATGGAACCAGGGCTCCATGTAAGAGGGAGGAGGGGAGGGGAGGTCAGAGGAGGAAGACTCGGGACAAGCAGAACACCAGGGCAGAGGGAGAGTGGAGGAGGCTGCTGGCTTTGAGGATGGCACTCAGGGACCCTGTGCACCCCTGCTGGAACTGCGGAGCTGCCCAAGAAGCCCCCTCACCTTGACGACAGACAGCATTCCCTCGTTGGTCTGCAGGTTGGTGTGGATTTCAAAGCTCTGTCCGGGGTTGCCGTTGATGATGGTGTAGGCGGCCCGCCACGCGCCCGTGGTGGGGTCATCCTTGTCTTCCACCGTCAAGTTGACGATGACCCCCACAGCTCCTTCCTCCACCGTGGCTTGAAACTGCCAACAAAGCAGACAGCAACTGTCACTATTGTGAAGAATACACAGCAAGGACCCTTTACAATCTTCCTGTGTGCACAGCAATGGGTGCATCGCACACATCATCTCATTCCAGTGCGGTGTAAGTAACAAGACAGGAGGAATGAGGCCCAGAAGATGCTACAGGCCAACGCTCAGCTTCCCTTGAGCTTAGGTGACAGCGAGAGGCTACCTGTTCTCTAGCAAAGTGTGGTGGGCGGAAAATGCAGGGCATGTGTGTGTGTGGCGAAGAGTGCAAGAGACAGCGGTGTCTCCTCTCCTCTGTGTCTTTGTCCCTCTGCTGACTGTGTGTCCTCAGCCACAAGGGCTGGGGGAAGGAGGAGTACAGAGAGAAGCGGCTTGGATCCTGTCTCCCTGAGGAAGGAGCGGCCAGTGGCCAGGACACCTGTTTGAGCTCCTGCTGAACAAGAACGGAACTTCCGTGGAGTGTGAGCCATTGCATGTTTATACTTGCATGTGTTCTTGCAGCCTCGCCACCCTAAACAAAAGATGATCGGGTGCACAGAGCACTGCAGTCATAGGCGCAGGACTGGGTTTGCAGCAGTGTGCACCTCCAGACCACTTCGGACCAGACCCTCTTCTCTAATGAAGAAAACCATTTCCTCCTCCCTGCATCTTTGCCCTCATCTCAGATGATGATGAAGCCATTTGCTAAGGGAACCCCAAGATTGACAGTCTGGAGCTGTGTTACACCTGTACTACATCTTAAACACTTGTTGCAAGTACGTGTGGTGAAAATAAAATCAATAAATGAAAAATTAGCTTTCCCATAGATGGAGAATCCCACTCACAAGCTATCATTCCTGCAGTCCCTTTGAGCTGGAAGCATAAAGCATTGTTTTGGTGCCTGCCTCTGACACGCTATCGGTGAGCGGTAATCTACTCGCAAATATTTTATAAACCAATAAGCTGACAAGAAGAAGAAATATGTCTGGATTTCAATTAGTAGGGAGAGGCAGGCTAGAGAAGTTAAGATGATGTCAAAAAGCCTCAGGAGAAGTAATTTGAGAAATGAGGTTTCAAAACCAGTCACTGATTAGCTGACTTTCAGATCATTAATCATAACCCTCAGTCTTGTGTCTTAGGGGAGGGGGGGATGGGAACTAGTTTGTGTGTTGGAGCCTAGCAAACCTGGGTGAGTCATTTGTCTGCTGTAGAAAGGGGGCTGGAAGATTCTCAGAATAAGCACGTGGGGCGGCAACTGGCTGGCAGAGGGATACCTAGGATACTGCCACGGAGACGCAGCTCCACCAACAGCCACTGGGACCTGACTCTTCTGACTGCTGCTCAAGGAAGCTCTATCAGTCTTGTCTCCTGGATTTCTCTCCTCTTAAAAAAAATAATTATAATGCCAGAAAACCAGACCCCTGGTTCTCAGCATATTTACACGTTAAAATCTCCCATAGGGCTTAAAAAACAATAATGACAGCAAAACACCCAGGTGTTTTGTTGGTCCTGGGATTCACTATGATGAGAAACAGGGTAAAGCCCAAAATCTAAGGATGATAAGTTGGTGTCAACAAAATTGCCTATGCTGGGTGGCCTGAGCCTGGGGTGCTGTGTTCAACTACTTCTGTCTGCCCTGTGCCCAGGAGGGGCCTTGGTGACACATTTGCCATCTAATCCTTCAGACTGCAGAAGAAGATGATTATGTAGACTGGAAAGGATGGGAGCTGCTTATTCAAAGCCCTGTGGTGAGCTGACGGTCAGACTCAAGTCTCCTGGGTTCTAGTCATCTCTGCTCTCTGGTCACAGTGGACATCAGCATGTTACTGTCCTGTGGGTCCTTTGACACTGTGCTCTAAGCAACCAGGTGGATCTCTGCACGGGCCTGGCATGTGCTAAGGCTGGAGGAGGCAGGGCTCATCAGTCAGCGAGAAATGCTGCCCACCCAGTTCCTAAGTGAGAAGACACTTGGTCAAAGCAGATGGGTGTCCAGCCGTCAAGACAAAAGCGCTACAACAGAGTGCGAGTGGAGAGTGCTGGAGATTTTTATCTGTCATGTTCTTGGCTTTAACGTCAGCCCCTCACTGAGTGCTGGGTGTGTAGAAGGCCTAGTATATCTCTATAGGACAAATGAATGAATGAATGGCCCTAAATGCAGGAAGTGGGACAGAGGTGAGGGCATTGAGCGAGCGAGATGTGCGACTGGGGGCTGAGTCACTGAGGGATGCATTTCTGTCATCTGCCAGCATGTCTCAGAAGCCAGAGGTGCATGATTCCCTGTGCCGCACCGGAGCTGCAGGAGGCCTTTGGGGACCCTCAGCACCTTCGCCTTCGTTGGCTTTTCCCACTGTGAAAGGCTCTCCTAGGTTTTTAAAATTACATCTTCTGATGTGAAGAAATGAATTAAAAATTTCTTTGACTCTGAGAGTTCTCTTTTCCTGAATTCAGGTCCTTCGCGCACTACTGGTGGTGCCTACGGGATGAATCGGCCCCGCCCTGCCCCTCAGTACATAGCACAATGCCCGACACGTAACCAGGACTGATGATATCACGGATGGATAGATGATGGGATTCATAACCCAAAACGTAGGCCATGCCTAAGCAAGACAAGGCCATGTGGCTTCTCCTGTGACACTGAAATTTTTGTCTCAAGCGTCTACTAACAAGGCTGGCAGAGCATACCATTTTAGCGTGTGAACAAATGAATCCATGTCAAGTAGGAAGCAGGTGGTACTCTAGGAATTCTCAGAAGTGTGTATCGTGGTCCTCACGTGTCCTGGTAGGGAGTAATGGACTCACACTCACCACTCATCCATTCACCATCCACCCTCCATCTTTCCATTCATTATCTTTCTGTCCATCCATTCATCCACCCAGCAGACAAAGTAGACATCGTATATTTTCTCATGGAAAGTACAGGATGGAAAGAGTGGGAGATATAAAATAAAAAAACCCTACATAGTTCTGGGGGAGTCTATAGCAGTGCGTGCTGGTGGGGGCGGGTGCTTGACCTTGCATGAGGAGCACCATTAGGGAAAAGTCTCGTGAGAACGGAGTGAAGAGGAGCAATTGGGAGGTGCTGCAAAGAGTTTTCCCAGCACCAGGAACAGCAAGAGCAAAGTCTGGGTGCAGGAGGAGGCCCGCACACCTGCGGGCGTGGGTGGAAGCCCCACAGGCCAGAGAGGTGATTGACATGGGCCTGCAGAGATGGGTAGAGACTGATGGTGTGGAGTCTTTGAGCCAGGAACAGGCATTTGGAATTTATCACGAAAGCAAAGTGGAGTCTAATCAAGGAACTGGCTTATGTTTGAATCTTGTCCTGAGAGAGTTCAGAAAAAAAAATCTTTAAATATAGAAAACATTCAACATAATTATTACAGTCTTTATTAAGACCATTATCTGATTCTTGCATAAACTACAAAGCTAGTTTCTTCAAGTATCCATTTAGAAACTCATTATTGCTTAATTAAATACTCATTCTATTAATTCTATTCAATGTTTTAACTCCATTATGTAATTCAAGAATGGAAGATTAAATAGATTAAAATGAAACAGGACCATTTTACATTTCTATAGCAATGTTCACTTTGTGATTTAAAAACAATAGACAGACATTCATTTACCAAAGCAGAGCAAGAGAAATTATTGATTGCAACATTACTTCCTTTAATTGGAAAAAAGAGTAGATAAAGTTACCTTTCTGTTAAACTGCCTGGCAAACCTAACACCAGATGTAAAACATATTTTTGCACAGTCATTGTGGGCCATTGGTTTGGAGTGACATACTGAAGCCCATGGATTCTTTCAATTCAGAAATGAGCTGTTTCATTCTCCTTTCTGTGAAAAGGTGGCGTGAATCACATCATGGCCATTTGATGAGGCAGCATGGAGGGGATCGTCAGGAAGGAGGAGAACCTGGATTTTATTGTGCACCAAGCGCGAACGCTTTTCCTCCTAGAGCAGGTGGGAAAGAAGCATTAGCAGAAGGTTTTAAGGGCCTGGAAATGTGCAAGGTTGCATGCTCGCCTCCTGAAGCCCAGGTTCCAGAGCACTCTACCTGCCATGGTTTATATCTAAATGCCCTCCTGGAACCATCGTTAGGGCTTTTGGAAGGCAACTGAATTATGGGGCATTATAACAGACTTGCTGTTAGAAGGTAGGGTCTGGAAGAGGCGGTCATTGGAGGTGTGGTCTGGAAGGGTTTATCTCCCTCCCTGGCATGTCCTCTTCTCTCTGCTTCCTGTCCGCCATGTTGTGAGCGACTCTTCTCCGCCATGCCCCGCTGCCGTGCCATCCTGCCTTGGAGCCAGCTGATTACAACTGAAACGTGTGCCAAAATAAACCTCTCCTTTCTCAATTTGAGGGTGATGGGTTTTTTTGTCCCAGCAATGAGAAAAGTAACTAAGACGTAAGCTTAAATTTTCACAGAAAAATGACATTGAACTTGAAAGCATGATATAGCCATCTGGGCCTTGGATTTGGAAAATTACAAGATAAGGTCTCAAAGAGCTTTCTAAGCCTAATTTCTATTTGTGGGGATGAAAGGATAGGGGAGAGATCATCAGAAATCGAATTAGCAAACACTCTTATGAGTCTGTGTTTACATAGAGGATACACACACCTTATTGGAAGGATCTAACCTCTTGCTGATGGTCTAATGTGCAGAGACTGTGATTGATACAAATAAGATAATGTACACGGGAGCTTAGCACATGGCCTAGCATTTATATATAAAGAGTCAACTTGGGTTTTTTTTGAGACAGTGTCTCATTATGCAGTTCAGGTTGGCCTTGAACTCACAGCAATCACCTTGCCTCAAACTCCTGGGTGCTGAGTTTACAGGCATGTGACACCATGCAGAGCTAGGAGTCAGTATTTGCTAGCAAAAATAATGAGGATACGTTTTGCACGGCATCATATGAAAGTCTTACAAGTACAGCAGAGCATGTGGTTCAAAATTCCCTGATTCTTTCCATTCTTATTACAGCCCACCTCATAACGTGGTTATTTATGTACGTATCTTATTGGCTAGGGTTTGCGTGAGAAAGCTCCTCTCTTTTCAGCTATGCATACCTGACACTTGCGTATTTGCCTTGTCTTGGTCCAGCAGTAGGCCCTTCAGGGGCAAGGCCAAGAGTGCTAGCCTGCAGCACCCACGTTTAAAGGTCAACTGAACAAAGCATGTGGACTCCTACCTGGGATTAGCATTCATCTCAGAATGGAAAGATGCAAGAATTCACTTTAATGAGTATGTATTAAGTGTCTGCTGCATGCTGGGGAATCCAGCAGACATAGAAGCAGCAGTGATGAGGGGCACCGTGTGCTCTGGGGCACTTCTCTTTTTGATATGCTCCACACACATATGAAGTGGCCAGAGAGCTTGTTCTCTTTGATTCTTGAAACCCTTTCTCACGATGCCACAGCTATCCCTGTGGCCAACTGTGGATACTTTTATGTCCAGACATGATTTAGTTTCATGCTAGCGGCCAATTCAATAAATAGTGCCGGGTCAACTGGATATACATGGGGGGAAGAAAATAAATCTAACTCACACTATGGACAAAAGGTGAAAACTGAAACTATATGTCTTAGGAAAAAAGCACAGGAGAACATTTCTATTCTGCTTTCATGTAATGTTTATATGTACTTTATATATCCATAATACAGTTAATATATACATTAAATGACATGGAAACAGAAAATGTAATTATATATGGCACAAATTATAATACACAAATATTTACATAGATTTTTAAAAAGAATGTAGTAGTAGAGTTGTAAATAAAGTTCACTGAGTATTTTAAACGCACCCTTAAAAGAGCTCTTGGACATAATTAACAACCCACTGGACAGTGCTCCTGGAAGTGGCCAGCTGCAGAGCCGTGCAAGACGGCTCACTGCTGCTTGAGTGGCACCATAGCTGCCAGCTCCCAGGATGACTGGAACGCTTGGGCCCCTTTGCTAGCCATGTGCCACTGGGATGCAGTGACTGGGCCGGGAAGGACCCCAGGGCCAAGGTGGGATGCGAGGCCACCAGGGAAACGGCCAGATGCTCACGGCCCCAGACACTGGTGAGTGTCTTTTGCTCATCTTTCCATCTGTTTAAAATTCTGCAAATATCTTGCTCCCTTTGAAGATGAGGGAGGGTGTTGGAGCTTTGATTTTTAACACTCTCGGGAGAGAGCACACACCCTGAGGAAATAAACCAATGCCAGAGCTTGGACTTCCCGCAACAGTGAGCAGGCAGAGCGGGGTGCAGGCACTTCTGTGCTCTGGAACAGAGACCCCTGAGCAAGCCCCTCCCAGTGGTGAGCTCCTGGACAGCTGGGCAAGTTCCTGCCTCCCCTCAATGGTCGCTGCAGCATCTTCCATAAAGAGAGAGGACCAGGACTAGACTCACATTTGGGGATTATTGTGTCTAGCAAATAAAAATTCAAGGAAGAAGAAGATGTCATGTCTGTGTTTGAGGGTTTTATGATGAAGACAGTGACCAGCTCTTCCCAATCTTACCAAGAAGAAAAAAATGGAACTCAATTATAGATCAAACACCAAGGAGGACATAAGTGGGTTTTTTATTCCTCTGCGTTTTCAGTGCTGAGGGTTAAACCCCGCTTGGTGAGCATGCTAGGCCAGTGTCCTACCATAGCATCCCCAGCCCAATATGGAATTCATATTATTTATAAATGGTGAGTGAGTTCTTTTTCTAAAGGGTTTCAGTAGCTATATGTTGGAGACCATGAATTATAAATTGACATAGACTCTGCCTGAGGCCCTCCTTGCCCTGCCTTGTGGGCCGGCTCTGGAATGCAGAAATACCACTTTGTCTTGGTCACCGCTGAGATGCTAATGGTCAATGAGGCTGTGACACTCACAGCCCAAGGTGAAGTCTGCTGAAGACAATACAGGGAAAACTAGTATGCAGGTGTGGGGAGGAATCTCAGCTAGTTTCCTGTGTGATGCTGATCTCGCCCATTCAACCACTACTTCTACGCTCTTCCAGGAAAAGCACCGTACTCCTCCCACTGCATGGGATGATCAAACAGCGGCTAGCTGGAGATTCTTGGTCTTTCTTCCCACAGACACCAATCACACCAGATCCCTATGCCCTTGTTATTCTTGTCTCTAATTCTTTTTTCTTTCTTGCCATGTGCTGTGACTCTGGGCAGGAGATTGGGGACTCACTGCAGGAGTCCTTGATAACGGGTGCCGGGAAAAGGGTCTCAGAAAGATATAAATAAGGTATGTTTAAAAGTTGGATGCATCTTTAAATTAAAAATTATCACAGGAAAGAAATTGTCATTAAGTCTCCTCAAAATAATCCCATTCACTTTTTACACACTTAACCTACTGTTGTTAGCACTTTCTGAAGCCGTTCTGGAAGCCCTTTTTCCGGAGTATCTTCAGTTGCGCTGTCATAGATACCTTGCTGTCCTGAACTGATCCAAAATGTTGACCTTTTGTGGTCATTTTGACTTTGGGAAAGAGACAGAAGTTGCATGGTGCTAGGTCCAGCAAATAAGGTGGATGAGAGCGCATTGTGCTGTTTTTATTTAACGGAAATTGCTGTAAACATTTTGAGTCAACCCAGGAATCAAGGCAGCCACAAAAAGACACTCACAAAAGAACACTTCCAGAAATGCTTCCAAAAGTAGGAGAGTGATGGGATAAATGTATCTGAAGTAAGGGTGAGTACTTTAGGGGGCATTAATGGCAGTGTGCTTTTCCCTATAATAAATTTTTACACTAACCAGTCACTATATTTTTTGATCACACTCACACATTTCAAGTACCTTCATAATCCACCAAACATCTTGAGAGAACTAAATCCATCCCTAGTATCTGCTGGAAAAAACCTTACTTGGAAACTATCTTGTATGATGGTTCTCAGAATCTTTTGGCTACAGCTGATAGAGCGGCCATCTGATGAGGGGCAACCAATCCACTGGTAGATGCATGGAAAATTAGATGACTTCTCTTAAGAATTTGGACCCCAAGAAATAGAGGTTACTAAGTCTTGAGCACAGGGAGGTCCTCTCTTTTTTGCCATTTGGACACTGGTGAGGTATCAGAGAATCCAATGTGCATGGAGAACCAAATGGACCAGGAATATCATGATTAGGACCTAAACTGACCCGCTCTGCAAAGGCTTATTGCACTGAAAGCTTGGTCCGCAGTGGATGGGCTCTCGGGAAGGAATTGGCTCGTAAGGACTCTTCGTCATCGGATTCATCCATGGCTAAGGTCATAATTCGATGGCATTATGGGAGGTGACAGAAACAGGAGGCAGGGCCTAGCTGAAGAGAGCGGATCACGGCAGTGTGATCTTGCGGGCTGTATCTGGTCCCCAGTGCTTTCCTCTCTGGATTTTCCCCTCTTTTCTGTTTCCTGGCCTCCATGAGCTGAGCAGCTCTGCCCCACCACGTTTTCCATGATGATTCTGCCTTGCCATAAGCCCACAGGCAACAAAGCCAAGCGTCCACGGACTGCAACCACTGCAACCACAAGCCAAAATAAACCTTTCTTTCTTTACGCTGTTTTTCTCAGGTATTTGGTCACAGCAGTAGAAAGCTGCCTAACACAGAAATGCTCCAAGAAACACCGAGAAAGGCTTTTGTGGTGCTCAGTTCTGGAAGCCTTCTGGTCCCTGAGTGGCTTCCAAGTCCCGCTCCCCATTCTCGCCACCCCTTGCCCCTGTCCTGAGTGAAGCTCTGTGCCGGTCACGGGCCCCATCGTCACTCCCATCACCGTGGGGAAAGCAGGTCTGGGAGAGTTGTGCCATCCTTCCAGCTAAGTGGGCCCCGTGAATGTTTCCTCAGGTATCTCCCCCATTTTATCCTTTAGATGTTACAAAAACCTTCAGACATTTACAAGAGCAGATGGAACATCTGTTCACAGGCCTCAGCCATCTCTGTTCATGCTGCTGGGCTGCAGCCACCCAGACGCTCTCCCTGTTTCTGCACTGTGGGGCGGGAATCCCAGACACACCACTCCTCCTCTCAGCATTTCAGCATGTGTCTTACGATAATGGCTCTCAGGAAACCGGCATCACAGTCCTTTCTTGATCCATCTACCATCAGCTTCTTCTACCAACGATTATTGTGCTTCTTTTCTGTGCCAGACACTTGACAAAATGTATTTGCAGACTGAAGGGCCCGCTAAACATCTCTGTGTGCCACTAGACTTTCCCAGGTAAGTGTTCCTAGCCACCTGCTGTTCCTAAACAGGTGAGAAAATGAAAGAACCCCAGACAGTTTGAAAATAAGAAGAGATAGCAGCTCACGGGAAAGAAATGTGTCCCGAGGGAAGAGAGGGAAGAGCGCTGAGAGTCAGCAGCGTCCTAGGAAATGTGACACTTGGCCCTGGAGAAAGACACAGAAGTTCCTCCTGTGGTGAGTGGCTTTAGGGAGCCTAACGCTCCTGCTCCAGGAAATGAATATTACAGTAGGTGAAGCAAATGCTATGTTCGCTCCTGTCCTAGGAAATGAATATTACAGTAAATGAAGCAAATGCTACCTTTACTCAGGGTAGTCCCGGGCAAGAAGCAGACTCCAGGGAGGGCTGTCTTTGGTGGATGCTGTTCTGCTTAGAAGAAACACTAGATCTCAATTTCCTGATCCTGCAGGTGCAGGAATGAGCTCACGGGCAAGAGATGGAAGCAAGAAGGAAGTGCTTCTCTGTCTGTGTGTCTGCCTGTCTCTCAATACCCTCTTCTGTGTGGTCGTATCTCCGATGGGGCATTGTCATGTGCTGGCTACAGACACAGCAGGTGTGGATTAAATGACTTTCCAGAAGGATCTGGCGAGGGCTGGCTCTCCGGGGTGCCCCGGGAATGGTCCTTTTCCTCTGCTCAGCGCTGCCTACTGAAGCGCCTCCAGTCTGCCAGACACAGACACGCACGCTTGCAGGACTACAAAAATAAGGTAAAATAAAAAAGTAAAGAAAAAAAATGAATTTGTAGGAAGAAAAGGGTCAAATAACGAAACGTGACTTGTTGTGTTTTCTTTTTTTTCCTCTGCAAAACAAAATGAAAACACACAGCTGCCAAAAGCTGACGGGAAAAGAATGTGGCTGGGCAGTGCTTCTCCCGCCACCATCCCGGAGCCAAGGAGGCCGAGAGACGGCCCAGTGCCCCTGCTGCTGCTCCAGTCCACTCCTGTAACCAGCCCGAGGGGTCCTTTAATTATAGTTCATCTATTTTGTATATTAGAGTTCTGCCTAAGATTTTGCTGGGCAGAAAAAAAGGAATTTTGCTGCTAAAAAGAAGTTTGAAAAGCGTTGCCTTAGGGAGCTGAAGAAATAAATATTACATTAGATGGTGAGGGAAAAATAAAAACTAAAGAGCAAAAATGCCTGCATTCTTTTTTCTCTGAATGCCAGACTTGGCTGCTTTGTTTCTACTGGCGTGAACATCTCTCCTTCAGCTGAATTTTCCTCCTTAAGAAAAATGAAAGAAAAAGCAAAATACATTTGTACTTTGGACAAGATCATTGAAAACAGTTTTATTTGGGGAAGCAAAGTTTTTTTTCTTTCAGAGATACGCATTTGGGCACAAACATTGCGTCCAGATGAAGAATGACTTCACAGGATAGCATGGTCTCCTCTAAAGAATTGGGCAATTTTGCAAAGGCGCAGAAACAGGAAGTTCAGCGAAGTGGAGGGAGTTTTCTGATGGACTCATGGGTGAATTCCTGGTAGATTCCCTCACCTTCCAGATTCTGGGTTCACTCACCCAGATGATGGGGTCATAGGAGGGCAGTGGGTGCTGACAAGGACTGTATATTAGAATCACACGAGAAACCTTCAGAGCCTACTGGTGATGGCGCTTTTACTTTTACAGACTTCCTGAGTGGGGCACAGGCATCTGTGCCTACCAATGGCCGCAGAGGATTCTGACGGACCGCAATGGCTTGGGGTGCTCACCAAGGTCTCTGCCTGGGGCTATGGTGAAAACCATCCCTCTGAGGCATTCCAGCTTGCATTGCGGGCTCACAGGAGAGGAAGCCACGTGGGAACCCTACAGTGTGGGAAACCTGAGGAAGGCGCTTACAGTTCTCTGCCTGAGGAGTCCTGGGGTTGCTAAACGGGCCTGTGAAACACTCTTGCTGGTGAAATCGTAGGTCCACCTCCTGGAGTCATCACTACCCTTGACTGCTTTAATTCCACACCTTCCCGCCCCAGTCTCAGCTCTCTCACCCAGCCACCTCTGCGGCCTGCATTCTGTCCTGCCACCTTGCTCAGGTCCCTTGTTCTTAAGGTCCTGGGGACGTCTCCATCTGTGTTCATCTGTTGACCCGCCCCAGTTACGCTGCACCCCCATCCATGCCTGCACCCCTACATGTCTGCGCGCCATCTTTGCCTGCATCCCCACCTGCACTTGAACCCTCACTTGTGGCCGCACCCTTTTCTGTGCCTGCAACCACATCCCTTCTTGTACCCACATCCCTTCCTGCACCCACAGCGGCACCCGCCTTCCCTGTCTGTTCCACAGAGCATTATGGTCCACAGTGCGGAGCTGAGCTCGGCCCTTGACCCCATCACACAGCGGACTCAATGCAGGCTGTCTGTGCTCTCACGGGTTTTGTCATAGGCAGGGCCAGGACAATACACTGAGCTTGTAGACATCTTTGAGAAAAAATAAAACAGGCAAGAGAATTCCTAAGTGATTCCTTCCTTCCCAAACCTCCTTCCTTTGAGTCACTTCTCTGTCTCCCCACTGGCCCCATCACTGACATCTTAACATGTAAGGTAGAGACTGTGCCAGGATATTAAAATGAAGCCATGATTCCCAACTCTTAGAGTGGCATGTGAATTTTCTATAGGTTAAGTGCCAATTTCTCATCCTTTAGGTGTTTCCCCCCAGAATTAAGATTTTGACCAATCTAGTTTGATTTCTGAGCTATGGAGTAAAAAAAAAAAAACAAATTGCATTCCAAATCAAAACAGCTCATGATTTTTTAAAAACTCCAGATCTTAAGTTCATCCTAGACGACACACGGTCCCACGGAGGAATTCACCTGTAGCCTTTGTACATGGGGCTGTGTATTTTTATTTTTATTGGTAATGGATCCATGGCTGTGTAATGCACATAATACGAAATTTACCCATTTGAAGTGTGCACTGCAATGCATTTGAGCATGTTCACAGTTGTACCACTACCTCGCAAGCAAGATTAGAATATTTTCACCTCCTCGGAAAGAAACTTTATACCCATTTGCAGTTGCTCCCCATTTGTTGGTACCCTTGGCAACCACTGACGCACTGTTTTGTGGTTTCGTTGGTACCAGGAATCAAACTTACGACCTTCCGGCGCTTGCCAGGCAGGCGCCCGTGCAGCTGAGCTATATCCCTGCCTCTGTACTTTCTTTTCTTGGTCGGGCTGCTAAGGACTTTGCATATAAATGGATTAGACACCATGTGACTTCTCCTGTCTGGCTCTCTTCAAGACTCAGCAAGGTTGGGGCACAGATCGGTACCTTGTTCATGTGAATGACTTCAAAACGCTGCATGATTCCAACACCCGCTTTGCGTTTATCCACCCATCAGTCGGTGGACATCTGGACTGTCCCCGCATTTTAGCCATTGTGAACAGCACTGAGATGGAACTCACACACCAGGCACTGTGTGGCACAGTTTCCTTCTCTAGGGGCTACGACCAGGAGTGGACGGTTGGGCATGATTGTGCGGGACCACCAGGACCGTGTCCTTGAAAGAGGAGTGTTTGTCTCCATTTCGGCTAAAGCTGTACTTTGTTCAGTGTGAGTGCTGATACGTACAGAGCTGGCTAAGATGTTTCTTTTTACCCCCTCGATTGGCTTTAAGCAATGCAAGTGGGTCTAGCCGAGGTGTTGGTATGTAGTCTTTAAAGCAATGTGATGGATCAGTGATTCCCCACCCACGGCTTCTGACTAGTATTCCTGAGCTAGGCTCAGTGACGCCGTGCTGTCAGCTGGGACTGAGCCTCAAAAAAGAGGCCATGACATCACAGGACATGAAGATTACACATCAGGGTGAAGCACCGACTCCTGAGCGCGAGATCCTGACTCACTCTGTGATGGGCACATCACTCTCTGCATGGCAGAGGTGCCCGCTCCCCTCCTGCCCAGCCCAGCTCACAGCACTCACGCGCTTCCTGCCACTCTCACAGCCACCCAGCCCCAAGCCCCTCCCCTCCTCACCTGCTTGGCCCTGGGTGAGGCTTTTGTCCTGGTGAGCCACGGTTCTAACTAGACTTAGGGCCCCCTCCACTCCCCACCACTACACAGGTGTGTTTATCTCTTCGTTCTTGCCGTGGGTTGCACTGGAAGTGGTAGCTTGGAATTCCAATAACTTAATGGAATCCCAACAACCCTTCCCTGGGATTTCAGACGTGGGCTCCTCTGGTCCCAGAAGGACTTTTCTGTAACAACCACAGCACGTTCAGGGTGCCGTGGGCTTGGGTCACTGTTGACATATGTGTAGTCACCTCCCAGATGCGTGAGGTCACTGCGGTGTGCTGACCTCTGGCTCCCACATGAGGAAAGGGGGGATCTGTATTTGGGAGACTTTTAGGTGGCTCTCGGGGGTGGGAACCACACTGAGCAGCCCCCTTCTTGCTGACTTGCACAGGGCACTGCTCAGAGCCCTGCAGGAAGCAGACGGAACCTGGAGCCTGGAGGGACACCCTCGAGCTAGAAAAAGTGCATCTTTAGTCTCCTGAACGTGGGGAGGCCGATCCACTGGGTTCGGCTCTCAAGGCTAACGCCCCAGTCCAAATAAGGACGAGGGAAACCTGCTTTCATCAAGAAGGATTTGTACAGATTCATGCATGGAATTGGCTTACAGCTTCTAATTTATATTTAAATCTCAAATGTCTTAGAAGAAACAGCTTGAAATGCATCGCCTGTGTTCGCACCATTGATTCCTGCTTCAAATCGACCTCATGGGCCCAATTCTAATTCCCACCGCCACATCCGAGTGTCTCTTCCAGAGCACTTAATGGAGCTTCTGGAGAACATTCCAGTCTCCTGGGGGGAAAGAGACCGATGCAAATTGTTCCCTTGAGAATCAGGCACAGTGACAGAGGGAGG
The DNA here is from genome assembly GCA_004027295.1 of Dolichotis patagonum. NCBI lineage: Eukaryota > Metazoa > Chordata > Mammalia > Rodentia > Caviidae > Dolichotis > Dolichotis patagonum. The sequence continues at coordinate 26,939 of PVJX010003363.1, forward strand.
ATTAGGAAAATCAATGTGTGTCTCTGTGAGCTCTGCTCCCCAGGTAGTGTAATGTGACAGAAGTCCACGTGGAGAGAGGGTCTCAGAGACACTGTCACATTGTGAAAGACCAGCAAAGAACATGACTTACGTTTCATGACACAAGGGACTGTGCAACACTGGCTGCGTGACCCCCAGAAATTCACTGAGCCTCTCTGTGTTTGTGTTTGTAAAACGGAAATAATAACAGTCGTAACACGCTTATAGGATTAGGGTGATGATTAAATACAAACACTGATAGAATGCTTAGATGAATGCCCAGCGCACAGGAAGCAATAAAACGCACACTGTTATCATGAACAGAGACCAAATGAGGGAAGAGATGGAGGCCACAGCAGGGAACACCATTATAAGGAACAAGAGTGAAGACGTAAACTTTGTTCTCTTGGGGGTCTTTCTGTTACAGTGGTCCAGTCCCTCACAAAATAATATTCCTGCTGATAATACAGTCCTTTTGGTGTTTCAGCCGCTTAGAACTGATGCCCTTTATAAGTGGCAGTGCCTCAGCTGACACATTTTATTTCCTAATTGTCTTTTTCTTTTTCCTGTCTTTTTGAGACAGAGTCTCACTGTGCAGTTCAGGCTGGCCCTGAGCTCACTTTGTAGCCCAGGCTGCTCTCAAACTTGCAATAATGCTTCTGTCTCAACCTCCTGAGTGTTCCTAATTGTCTTCTTAACCTAACTTCAAATTTCTCAGGCTTATCACGACTGGTGTCTGGGTTGGATAACTTTCTGTTGGGAGGGGGCTGTTCTGGGCTCAGGGAGGTGAGCTCCCACCTTCTCTCTCTTCTCTCTCTTCTGGGCTAGTAGCCTCATACACAAGATGGAACAATTACAAATGCCTCCGGACACTGCCAGCTACCCCAGGGTGTGTGTGTGTGTGTGTGTGTGTGTGTGTTTGTGTGTGTGGCTAATCTGCTTGTACCATGTCTGTCCAGACTCTGAGTGATTCCTGAACCTTTGAACAGCAGCCGGCCTGCCTCCCTGGGACAAGATGAATCTGCAAGTTGATTCTAGGCTCAAGCTTCCCAGGAAAACACTGAAATGGCATAATAACATTTTATGGAGTAATTGAATCAGACATTGCCAGAAAAAACATTCAAGGGTAAAACCGCAGACTATAATTATTATGAACACTATTGATGTAGTTTTTGTTACTCTACAATTTTTGAATTAGCAGATGGTAATCCCTTTCCTAAAAGAAGAAAGGCATCTTTTCTTGCTTCCTGGTCTTCCTGACACTTGCTTGCTCCTTACTTTGCAATAAATGCGCTTTATGCCTGTGGGCCCCTGGTGGACTCAGGTATGACAGAGAGTCCTGGGTCGGAGCAGGGTCCGGTGTCCCCCGTGGGCTGGCTAAATGGGCAGCAGAACATCAGAACAGGGTCTTTTCCACTGGCCCAGGTAGAGCCATGCTCAGGCCCAAGGCCCTTTGGCAGGACCCTCGTGGCTCCCCAAACCCTCTGCACTCAGGAGCGACAGTCAGAGCATCTGGCCTGGGAACTGGCCGGAGGCGGAATCTGGAACCGGGATGAAACTCATGACCTTGTGCTTGCCAGGAACGCACTTACACCACTAAGCTAAATTCCCAGCTCCAGAGGCAGAATTTGCATCAGATGCCCAGCTGAGGCGGGGTGGGGTGGGCGTGGTGGGGTGGTGGGGGGAACCTATGGAGTCTGAGAAGTCAGTTCTGACCTCCCACTCACTGCCTGCAGCTGACCTTGCACTGGATCCTGAAGGGAAGAGTCCAGGAGGACAGGGCCCAGTCCTGGAACCTACAAGCTCCCTGTCTTGTTCTTGTCCCAAGGCCCAGCTAGAAAAGCCAGGCTTCCCTTGCTCAGTGTGGAACTCCCCCCACCTCTCTCTTTACTCCTCAATGTTCTGCCCCTTCCTGTCCTGTCTCCCTGCCTGTCCACCTCCCCCTCCTCACAGGGACAAACACATTCGGGTCTCTGCAGCTTAAAAACAACAATGTGCACAACAAAGGAGAAACAGCCCTCAACCCTGCGGCCTCTGGCTCCTTCCCAAGGGGAGCCTGTGTCTCTTCAACACCTGCAGCGCAGTTAAAGAGTACTGAGTACACTGCAAGATGCCGTGGAGCTAGGCAGCCCAAAAACAAGCATAGTAAATTTATTTGCAATCAAGGAACAACATAATTGGTCACTGTTGAGGTGTAATTGCAGCAGAATGCACACTGTTCCAAACCCTTTGTGGGCCAGATTGAACAGGCGCCAAGGGGGGTTTTTGTGAAAGTCCCGCAGAGTGGGCAATACTATTCCAACAGGGCCCAGGGCTTGGCCTATGAAGAGCAGGACTGAATGCTCCCAGAGGTGAGGAATTTTAAATAAAAGATGAAATCTTTCAGCCTGAATTTCACTCCCTGGGGCAAAGTGTCCTGCAGGTAGCACAGGAGTGTGGAACAGAGCCAGGGTGGGAGGAGAGAGCTAGAGAGCTGGGGGGTGCAGGAGAGCAAAGGTGGGGGGAGACACAGCTACCGGAAGTTAGTTAGAGAGGCCCGGAAGGAGAGCAGAGATAAACCAGTCAGGAGAGAGAAAGAGGAAAAGATGAGGCAGGAAGTAAACAGCAGAGAGAGCGATGGGAGTTAGAAGGAGAAGAACACAGACAGAAGAATTCACAAGTCATTTTCTTTTTGTCATATATGAAAATCTGGGCAAATCAAGAGCTGTGAACCCACATTTCTTTACTCCCAGGGGTCTGTGGCAGTGGGAACAGAGATGGAAATTTCCATATCAATAGACACCCACCAACTGAGGCTGCCTTCCAGTGTAACCAACCACTTTGAGCAATTGTGTGATAGAGAATTCAGTGACTAAGCCTGGATACTGGGGGGTGGGTTTGGGATGGTGGTGACAGGGACTTCTGCCACCAACAGGACCAAGGTGCTGGGCGCTGCTTCTGTATTAACTACCAGGAAGTCCGTTTATTTATTTATTTCTTATTTATTTTTGTTGCAAGTTTCTAAAATCTAAAATCAGACAAAATTGCATATCATCAAAATGACCTCACTGGCTCCTGAATATTCCCTTGGGACGGCTCTGGGGACCTGGGAGGGCTGCTCTGCCGAGGCACCACCTGGTGGCTTGTGCCCTGGCCTTGCATGAATAATACACATGTGAGTCTGAGAACATACAACCAGGTCTGTGTGAGTGAATGGTCCTCTTTTGGCCTCTGGCAAGGTTCCCTGAAGCCACCTGCTGCCTTCACAGAAGCCTGCACACAGGTACCCCTCGAGTGGGGGACCCACTAAAAATTGGGGGTCAGCAGCCTGCAGAAACCTTGGGTTAAGAGCTGGGATAATGTGTCTACCGCCCAGGGCAGCCCGTCCTGTTTGTATTGCATCTCAGGTGCCTGTTTCTGATGCATGCCCACTGCCAGAGGTTGATGTATGCTTTCTGGACCCACATGGGACCCGCCAGCCTGACCAGAATGTCCTGTTTGGCCACAGGGTTAATCATTGACACACATGTGAAGTGGCCCAGAGCCAACACCGACATGTGGGTAGCGCTAAGCATTCCTCTGTCCCAGCAGCTGTGATTGCTGAGGATAGGAAGATGGGCCGCACGAGGGGGATGCACACTTTGGGCATCCCTGTGGTGGAGAAAGCCATTAATTTCCTTTCTCTGTCAAAAACAGCAGTTTCTGAATGGCAGGAGAGTTCCTTGGCTATCAGCTCTCAAGGAGGACTTGCATATAAAGAACACGAAGCAGCACACACAGCCATGCACACACATGTGTATGCACACACATGTGCAAACAGCTTTTGCAGGAAGGGTCTCCAAGGTACATCGACCTCCAGCACTGTTGCCATAGAAGTACAGGGGAGAAGGGGAGAGACTGCCACACGTGACACAACTCGATAGACTCCTCAGGCCACCTGTGGGCAGCGCTACACCTTCAGCAGCTAGCGTCAGGCAGAAGGGTAGCACACTGTGAACCACAAGGAAGAGAGAGAGAGGACCTCAAGTCCTAGTTGTGTCAGTTATGCCTTTAGAGAAGGAAAGAAAAGAAGATGATGCTTTGGGCAGTGAGTTCCAGGGCTCATTATGGGATGGAGGTGACAGGTAGGAGCTGCCTTCTTTGGTGTAATAGGCAGCCAGCTAAGAGGCCACCAGAGTGAGTCTTATGGCTTGGGAACTACTCAAACAGGATGTAGGGAGAGGGATTTGATCGAGTTGAGCAGAACTCAAACAGTAAGGTGCCAACACACTTGTCTTACAAGAAAGCTGTGCTCTGCACAAGAGCAATGACAGAAAGACTCTTAGCAAAGCCGCTATAATGAAGCTAACATTTGCATAATTCTTCTACATTCTGAGCTGGGCTCAATGCTCACCCAGTGGGGGAGGTTCTGTTATGAGTTCCAGTTCCCAGGGGAGCTAAGTGAGGCATAGGGTCATGCAGCACTGAGCCCCGGCTGCAGAGCCAGCCAGTGAGCAGTGGGATTCTGCCGAGAGTCGGGCACTGTCCCCGTTTGGTGGCATCCAGACGTAGTCCCACACCACGCTGTGTTGAAAGCAAGCATGCCCCAGGGTCGCAATGAGAAGGTGTCGCTGTCGTCACTTCCAGTGACGACATGATTTGCATGGCTTCCAGGTTTCTCCTGGAGATGCAAAGCTAGAGGTGCAGATGCCAGCAACAGATGTCTCCCCAGTTCGCGAGCAGGAGAGGACACAAGAGTGACTGCAATAATGGCTGAGAGAGGTCCCGCTCAAGTTGTGCCTCCCCTCTCCATGTGTCTGACGGCGGCGGGTCCTTTGGTTGCTTTATTGCTCCCTGGCCAAGCACACAGTGTCTGTCTGCACTTGGTGTCCCCTCTCCTCCTTTTCCTCTGCCCTCCACGGTCAGGCTGCACCACTGCTGACAGCCACCTGTGGAGGCCAGTGACGCTGTGCATCTGTTTCCTATGGTGGCACAGGTGTCACCAGAACAGGTGCTCCAGGGATTGGGGGGTGCCCTTGCAGAGGGTCCTGTGGCATACACCTGCGTGTGTATGGGGCTCTGGGGCAAGGCTTTGTGATAGAGCAAGTTCAGGGTGGGCAGAGGCTTCGTGAATGATAGAGGGGAGCTGTGGAGTGGAAAGAAACTTGGACGGAGTTAGGTTTAAGAATGGGGAACCTAGAATTCAGAAGCCTGATGATCAGAAGCCTGACCATCGGCCTACAGAACAGGCGATGAGCCACACTATCTGTGCGCTTTGGTCTCCCTGAGCCTCTGCCCCACTTCTCTTTGACGCTCCGCCTAGGCCCAAGCCTACACCCACAGAAGCATGCTGGGTGCTGGTCCCTGTCCTGTTGTCCTTGAGATCTCAGTTCCCTCCTGCTGTGGGCCCTTTCTCAGTCTAGAATTCCTTCTCTGTTCTACACTGAGGACCAGATGTGTCTCTCGGCCATGAGCTCCGGATCCCATCTGCAGAGCAGCGGGTCCTCCTCCACATCAGCAAGGAGCCCACGCACGTCCTGAGACCAGCCCAAGGCGGGGGCCACAGAGCTGAAGGGAATTTGAGCGTACTGAGAACTGAGAAGAAAGAGCAGTTTAAAATGCTCTTACTGTGGGGGGCCGACCATTTCACTTTTGAGAATTAATGCTACAAAGATTTTCCTCCATAGGGACAAAAAACACACATCTGAGTCTTTTTTCCTGCTGAAATATTTGAAAACCAGGAGCCACCAAAATGTCTATTGATAAGGGGTTGGGCACACCATGGGACATCCATAAAACAGCGTAACACACAGCCATTAAAGTGAATGAGGTAGTAAATTGTTTGGCATTATTGATCAAAAGGGAAATCTATTGTATTGGACATGGAAACGCCTTGGGCTTACTTAGCAGAAATAAAATGTGTTAAGTTAATGAAATTGGGAGACTGCGGACCATTCAAGGGGCACACGTAGAGTCAGAGATGAGATAAAAGAGGAGATAACAGAAACTTTAAATTCCCCAACCGCAGGAGCCAGGGATCAGCTGGAGTTCAGTGATGGGAGGGCAGGGGCTTAGCGGGCAGGCTCTGCTCCCAGCTGGCCCGAGACAGCCCCTCCCTGGTGAAGACCGGCAGATGCAGTCAGTACCTTCGTGACCTCTGGGGCAGAGCTGTGTCATCTTGGGAGCTCCCACTTAGAGGAGCTGCCGGTGGGACACGGGGTGCTGGTGGCTGGGAAGTGGACGAAGGATAAAAGTCATGCAGGCTGAAGTTGGAGTGAATAGATTTTCCCTGTGGAAGCTCCGGGATGGGGCTGGCTTGCTGGAAACTACCATTAACGTAAGCAAGGGGAGATGCAGGGGCACAGGGCCCCGAATTGCAGCAGGAAGGAGCAGTGGTCGGGAAGACAGCGGAACCCATTTTCCTGATGTGTGGGTAATGTTGAGTAATTTGAGATGATTTGACTTTTGTTTATTTTTTCAAATTATTCAATATTCTGGAGTTTTCTCAGCCTTTTGCTACCCTCAAAGAAAGGACAAGATCATCTAAAGCATGCAGTGAAAGCCAAAGGAGAAAAATAAAATAACAACAAAGTCATTGCTCTGTGGCAAGCTTTAGGCTCAACTTGCTGCACGCACCCTACTTTCTTTGCAGCCTGTAGATAAGAAGCATTATCGCTCCATTTTACAGATGGGTAAGGAAATAGACAACCCCAATATAGATTGCAATGCAGTGAACATAGTATGAACTCCTATGTGCAAATGAAAAAGTAAGACAACATATGCAAAGGGAAAAAGCACCTAGTTGTCTAATCAAAGTGTCAATGATACTCATCTCTTGGATGAGTGGGGAGGTCTATATGTTTTTTGATGTTTGTATTATACTTTGATTTTATTTTACTGTAGAAATGAACTGTGTTTTGATCAGAAAAAAATAATTTTAGAGGGCATAAAATACAACTGAACTCACACTGCATTTAAAATTGCTTTCTAAAGTCCTTTGGAAAAAGAAAAAGAAAGTGGGAGGGATCATTGTGCTTGATGTAAAGCCCGACTCTGTTGCTAGAGTAATCAAGACAGGGTGGGATTGGTGGAGGGGGAGATGCAGAGCAATGGGGAAGAACAGAGGACCCAGAAATAGACCTGCACATTTCTGGTCAAATGATTTTTTTCACAGTGGCAATTCTGTGGGAGAGACACAGCCTTTTCTAACCAGCACTGGAGCAATTGCATCCCGACTGGCAAATAAATAACCTCAGCCTGCACCTCACACCTTACACAAACACGAATTCAAAATGAATCATGATGTACATGCAAAACACAGGACTATAAAACTTTTAGAAGAAAACAGAGGATAAAATCTTAGCACACAGAGCTACAGCAAATTCCTAGAGTTGACAGCAAAATCTATAGAAAAAAGTATAAATTGGACTTCTGATTTAAAACTTTTGTTCTGCAAAAGACCCCAGTAAGAGGATAGAAAGAGAGGCCGGGGTGGAAAGAAATATTTGTAAGTCACTCTGACAAAGGACTTGCATCTAAACAAACAAATTTCAGAATTTAATGGTTAACAAATCCAATTAGAAAACAGGCTTAATCAGACACGGATGTCAGCTTCTTATTCTTGGTATTGGACTGCAGTTACAGGGGAAGTCACCACTAAGGGAGGCTGGAACAAGGGTTTGAGTTGCATTATGTATTTTTTTTTTTGCAACTTCTTGAGTCTGTAATTGTACCAGTTAGTCCTGACTGCCAATTGGACTGGATTAAGGGACTCCTGCAGAGGTAGCTGGATTGTGCAAGCACTAACCTCATCCTGGGTTAATCCATTGGCCAGTTCATAGCTCTTGTTGGAGGAGGTGGGCCCTGAGGCAGGACCTTCACAACTTGGTCCCTTTCTCAATGGCTCTTCCAACCTGCTCTGCTTCCTACTCAATTGGACAATGAACCAATCACAAACTCTAGCTCAGCAGTTTTCCTCTGCTCCCTTCCACCATAATGTCTCTGCCTCGGAGCTCAGTAACTATGGAAGGAAATCTCTGAGGAAAACATCTTGGTATGATTTGTGTCTGTATGCCCCCCCCCCCACTAACTGCATGAGGTCATAAGGGAGTGGCTTTTTTGGAAGTCTAGAGTTTGTGATTGGTTCATTGTCCAGTTCTGGAATCAAGGGTTTGAATGCTATATCCAGTTCAGGGCAGGTAGTGTGCATACAGTGTAGGGGAGAAAAAGAGGCTTGCCTCTCCTTTCTTGTTGCTTTTGATCTCTGCTGCTGCCATGAACTGTTTCCCTCTGCTTTGCCACCCTACCCTGGAGCCAGCTGATGATGGACTGAAACCTCCACAAACTGTACCTAAATAAATCTTTCCTCCCTTAATTTGGGGGATGGGGTATTTTGTCTCAGCAATGAGAGAAAAGTAACTAAAATATCTCTCTTCCCTCAAGTTATGGTGTCAAGTATTTCATCCCAGCAATAGAAAGCTGACCAATACAGTAATCATATAAAATTTAAAGTTAAAAGACTAACTCTTTTTCTCTTTGTAGTCTAATATGATGCATTTTAGGGCTACACAGCCTATACTACTATTAATTTTGAAAGGAACCAACTTGTGTATAATAGAATCCACACTTTATTTCAGCCTCCACACATTGTATAGACCCAGAGCCCTACTGGAATTTCGAACCTTCTTTCAAAGAATGAGAAATAGAGTTTTACCTATTTCTTCACCTACATCCCACGTTACACACAAGGAAGCCAAAAGAATCTATGAATTCATGTGATGTCCTGCAGCTGGGGGAGAATGGAGATAAAATAGAAACCAAAAATCACCTGCGCTGCAGAAAGTCCTCAGAAATAACCCCAGTCTGTGCAATTTAGAGGTTTAGTTTGACTCTGTCTAAAAAAATAAAAGTGTGGGCTGGGGATTTAGCTCAGTAGCATAAGTGCCTGCCTGGCAAGCACAAGGTCGTGAGTTCGATCCCCAGTACCGCAAAAAAAAAAAAAAATAAGTGTATGTGGGGGTGGGGTGGGGGATGTAGTGCGATGTGAAGGCCCTCAGTACAATCTCCCATACTGCAAAAAAAAAAAAAAGAAAAAAAAAAGAAAGTCATCTGATACCCAATCCATCTCCATGGCAACATCCCACCCTGCCTCATGAGGGAATGAACTCAGAAAAAGAACTGGGACTCAGAGGGTCTAAAAATCACCCTTCTCATCTAACGACAGCATGAATGGAGCAACACCTGGGAACCAGGCCAGTAAAGCCCCTCCTCCCTTCTGTCTCCTGGCTGGTTTCTATCCTCTGGAACTCTATGGATCACAATAATTGGGTTCATTATTTTTTAAAAATCTCATCCTCTTAAACCCTCACATTCCTGTCAGTGACATTTGCTTTCTTGCTGGAATTTCTCAAAGCCTTTGCATCCTGCTACATGGATGGCTTGTCTTACAGCTTTGCTAGCTGGTGAATGATGGTTTTGAATTTTCTTTGGGGTGCCAAGGATCCATGACCTTGACATATGGTTTGGTCAAGCAGAGATGCAGGAACCACCTGGAGCCCCGTAGCCCACAACAACCTACAAGCTCATTGGTGGATGGGGCCACTTAATTAAAGGGAAAGTGGACAGTGCCTACAGATGGCTCTGCAGGGGCTGCTTTGAGACAATATAGCTGGCGTCTCTCCGCAGCATTTCACAACACAGATTCTGCTGACAAGTGGTTCTGCTGGCTCCTGCAGACCACCCTGCCACGCGGCTCCCTCCCTTCCCCAGTACCCTGCTCCCTGAGGAGCTCGCCCTGTGGACACATCTTTGTGCAGCTACATCTTTGCTAAATGAAAGGACTACATCATTTTTATTTTCCCAAGACCAGGAGAGCTCCCCTTGCCCTACCAGATGTTAGGAGGGAAAAAAGACAAGCTGGCTTGGAAATTACAGAAGAGTCATGGCGCACAAGCAAATGAAGTTAACGTGATGTTTTTCTCCAAGCAACAGGGCCAGGGAAAGAAAAAAACCCCACCACTCAGAATCTTATTATAGTTCAAATCTGAGATGCATTTATAGATGCAGGGCAGATTTCCATGCCAACCCAGAAACGCAGTCAAGTTTTACTGCCCAGTTATGGCAGAATTTCATAAATAGAATTCTTCGGGGAGCAGACTTTTGCCAGATGACCTGAGGCTTCATTCTGTATCCCTGCCAAGTTATATTCATTGACTGCACTTGCTGCCTACAAAATGCCCTCCTCAGCTTTCCTGGGAACTGGGGCAGCAAAGAGGCTGCAGAAGGGCTGAGCTCTGCCGTCTCGGCCCGAATGCTGTGCGGCGGGGTGAGTCTCAGGGATGCCCTGGTCATGGAAACGGTCCCCTTACGGACCTGTGTGCTGGGCACTGTGCCTTCCGTGGATGATTGACATTGGCGTTGAAATGTGCTCCTCTATGGATCCTTGCTTAATCCTTATTATTCGATCTAGGAGAGGTCAAGTTCTATGCCTAAGCTCACAGAGTGAGAATATGGTGGTTCAGGGACGTAAAGCAGGTTTCAAGCGACACGGGGGACTTCGGAGTTTGGCTTGGTAAATGCCCATTAACTCAGAATGAATCTACTCCTTGCTTGTCAGTCTGCTGTCAGACGCCAGGCAACACGGTGCAAATAAGGATGCATGAAGGTCTCGTAAAAGATGGAGCTGAAGTGTACTCGGTTACCGGCACCCATTTCTAACTTTGACGGTTCTAGACTTCCTCATGCACCTGAGCAGATTCAAGGCTACTGTGAGCTCTCTCATGCAGACCCGCTCAGGTGCAAACTCATGTGACCTGCGTGTCAATCTCCTGCACAGACGGCCGAGGACTTTGCCAATTGGACGCAGTGTTCCACCGCCTCTTTCTCATTCAATAGCCTTGAAGAGATGGGACTTAAATTGTGTCGAGGATATTAGTCTAAAGTGAATGAAGTGAAGAGTAGACCTCTCGTTTATGTTCCCAGAGTGATAAATGAGGGAGTGTAATTTTTTTTCTAAGGCAAAGAAAATGGGAAACCAACGTGGATTTCAGACACATGAGAAATAGCTTATGAATTTAGATGATAGCTCGGCAGAAATAAATTGTACATCTGTTCATTCATTTTAATACAGTGGAGAGATGGCATGCCGCTGGGCCCTTGGAGGACCCCAGGTTTTAAAATTATGATCCTATAATAGTAGCATTAAAACTTGTAATGTAGCCAGTGCTTTCTGAATTGGAGGGAAAATTCATTTATAAAATAAAAGTTCAGACTTTGGAATGTAAATGGAGAGATGCAATTTTCCTGGTCAGATATGAATTAGTCCTATGCAACATCTTGAGCATAAAATGTATTTTTAAAATCTTACGAGAAAGTTTTCAGACAAAACATCTTTGGGCCATCTCTATTTAGGCAAATTGTGCAGGTATGAAACACGGTGAACTGGTTTTGTTATTTCTGCCTTGAACCTGGTACTTCTTGTAGAAGGGCACTTACAGATTAATATTTCCATTTGAAATGTGTCTACTCGGTTACAAACACCGAAATCATTTTTACTCTGCAACAGAAACAACAGGATGAGGGCTTTTATAGACTGGCAATTACCAGTTACCATGAAAATTTATTCACTCAACAAATAGCATTGAGTTTCTTATTCTATATGTGCCCTAGGTTGATGCTAGTGAAAATACAACAATCCTGACTGCAGGTTTCCTGCTGACTTTAAACCCCAGAAGCATTATTAAAATTTCTTCAAAAAATAGATATTAAGTCCAAAGAAAGCTTTTACACAGAAAGCAATTGTGATTTTACTTTATAAATTAGCCATATGAGTTTTCAGGTGAGAGAGAATAGCACATAGACCAGCAGAGCAGCAGGTCATCGATAACACAGGTCTGAAAGCTAGCAGGACCCTCATCTTGTTGTGGACGTGTCTTTGCCTCCTGATGAAATACTCAGTGGAGAGGAAAGATGAGCTTCAGCCTGTCACCTTGTAAAAGAAAATAGATGAGAAGAGCTGGTGGTCAGTCTTAGAATCAAGGGCAATTAGCCATCGTCTTGGGTCAGATTTTGCCCAAAGATGCTTAATCTTCATCTCATGTTTGTGGGCATCCAGTTATCCCCATGGGCCACATAGATAAAAGAGTTCGTGTGTGGCTGATCAGACAGTGAGCAGGGATGTGAAAGAAAAAGGAAAAAGTTTGTTTCTCATAGGCAGGGCCATCCTGTGGGTGCTTTACAGAAGGAGGAAGATAAAGGACTCCAGCAAGTTGTTTTTAAATTTTTACTTTATTTTTTGTGGTGGTAGGAATGTGATATGGTTTAGATTTAGATTTTTCCCCGAAGTCTCATGTGTTTGGAGTATGATTGTGTTGTAGGGACACTGGACTCCTCTGTGGATCAAACCTGGCTGTCATGAGCGTGTAGTTTGCCTCTGCCATGCCCTTCTCCCTTGCCCTTCTGCCTTGGAGCTGACCACTCATGGGCTAAATCTGTGAGCTAACATGAGCCTCTCCTCCTTTAAATTTCCAGCATTGGCTATTTTGTTCCAGCTGTGGGAAAGTGGCTGATGTAAAAAATCGATGCTAGAGAACTGGAGTTGTCACTGTGACCAAGCTTCACCGTGTGATTCAGAAGCCTTTGAAACTGGTTTGAGAGAGGAGTTTGGAAAGTCTCGGAGATGTCAGCTACAGAGGCCTTAGAAAGCTGTGAGTATAGATTGATGAAAGATTTTGGTTACAGCTCAGAGGTCAGAATGCTGATAGGAATGGCAATAGTAAAGGTCAGGCTCGTGAGGTTTCAATTGGTGATGAAGATTCTCTAGCAAACTGGACTAGAGAGGTCATGGGTGTTACATTCTGGCAAGGAACTTGTCTACATTTTGCCCATGTCTAAGACTTTGTATGAAGCTAGATTTAAAGGTGACAGAGTACTTATTCAAGACAGCCCAACATTCAGACTGTAGCATAGATGCTGCTGACTGCTTTCAGAAAGTTTTACAGTGAGAGTCAGGACCAAAACTCACAGTTGAAGGATGTAAAAGTTGTACATTCCAGGAAGGAATCACATGTAAAGTCAGGGCCAAGGACAGCATGGTTGCTGAAGAGATTAGCATTAAATAGAAGCCAAATACTTTGCAGTAGGAAAATAGGACAGATGTTTTGAGTGGAGAAAATGGCCAAGCCCCACCCATCACAGACACAAGGGTGTAAAAGGGTAAATTCTTTGTTTTGAGAAGAGAACCCCAGGGTTCCCTGGTCATTCAGGTCTACTAAGGAAAGTGGTTTCTCAAATTCACCCATACAGTTACTCTGACTTAACTGTGGCCATGATCTGAGGGGGTCAGGCTACTGTTTGAGCTGGCAGCAGACCCTGGTATCATCCAGTGTGGCACTGAATTTTCAGGTGTGCATAATACAAAAATGGTGGGATTATGGAAGCCAGATTTCAAAGGAAGGCCTGAGAGGTCAGGCATGGAGCCTTGGAGGGGGCCATGCCTGTAGTAGGGAGAGTGAAGCTGAAGGTGCAGTGGAAGGGGCTTCCAGAGTGAAGTCACAAAAATTTGGAGATGCCAGGAAACAGGAATTTCTGCTGAGGAAAAAATGTAGACAGTGAGTAGAGTCACCCCAAGAGAGAGGCCATGTGGCTGCAACCCACAAGGCCATAATGGCTAAGCTCCCCAAACCCCTTGGAGGTCACACCTCACCATAAACTGCCCTGGGTGCTGGATATGGAGTTTCAGAACTTAGTGCTTTCCCTGCTGGGTTTTGGTCTGATCCCTTTCTATTTCCCCATTCCTCCTCTTTGGAGTGGGATGCTCACTCTGTATCATTGCATGTTTGAAGTATTTAACATTTCTTTTTGATTTTTTTTGCAGGGGCTCACAGCTTAGAGTTTGCCTTGAGTCTCAGAGAAGACTTTACTTTTCAGCAATGTTGGAACAGTTAAGACTCGGTGACTCTTAGAGATGACTAAATGCATTCTGCATAATGAGATGGACATGAATCTTTTGGGGACCAGAGGTGAAATATTACTATTTAGACCTCAAATGTTCCCAGAAATCTTGGGTTCAGAAGTGGGTCTTTTGGAAGACGCATGGACCACAAGGGTGCTATGTTTATCAGTGGATTCATACATTGATGAATTCATAACTGTTTACGCTGTAGAAGAAAGGGAATATTGGAAGTGTGTCACCAAGGGGGTGGCCTAGAAGCGTGTACTCTTGTTCCTGGCTCTTGCCTTCTCTCTGCATCCCTGCTGCCCTGGAATGAGCTGTTTTCCTCCATTATACCCTCCTGCCTTGGAGCTAACCAATGAGAGGTGAGCAAATCTCTCCTTTTCCAAGTTGTGGGTATCAGATATATTGTTCCATCAATAGAAAAGTGACTAATACAGGATGGAACCCAGGGTCTTATGCATGACCTCTAAACTATCTCCCTGCCTTGCCACTATCCCTGAACATTTAGCAATTGGCTATTTTGGCAACTAATGCATACAGCTGGAATTATTTAGCTCAGAGGCCTCCTGGGAATTCTGTTTTTATGTATCTACATTCACCCATGCCAAGTTTCTCTGACTCCACTCCTGGAAGTGAGATTCCTAGGTCAATGAAGACTTCTTTTTTTTGAGACAGAGTCTCAATGTAGTTTAGGCTGGTGTTAAACTCACTATGTAGAAGCCCAGGCTGGCCTCAAACTTGCAGCAATCCAATGAGGACTCTTTTTTAAGTGCAAGCCAAAAGGCCAAAGCAGAAAGGGGTCCAGATAGTCTGAAGTGGGGGGCACAGTGACTATGTGACGGAGGGACAATCTCAGAGGTGTTACAGCATAGTTGGAACAGAGTCTGAAGCAATTAAGGACTGAACTTAATAAAAGTAGACTCAATAGCTTGGAGCTAGAGTTTACTCATGATCAGAGCTCTGCTATCTTTTCCAGTGGGATGTTTTGAATCAGAAATGTGAGACAAAGTAATCTGTGGGAAACAGAAAGGATCAAAGAGAATCTTGGAGATAGTAGAAAAGGTTGAGTTCAGCTACCAGAAGGGCAGGAAAGGAGATCATTTAGATTAAGTAGAAAGGATGCAAGTTTGGAAACCATACATTTATGCCTTACATTCAAGTAGCATCTATTGATTGCCCCATTTCTAGGTTCCCCAGTTCATATAGTGCCTGGCTCACAGTGGGTGTTTAACTAATACTTGCAAAAAGACTGCTGCTCCAGCTGTATCCTAGCACATTCAGATCTTGCATGCAGCTGCTCCATACAACATCCCAGCAACAGGGCCCATTGTCTTGCCCACAGGACATCCCATGATATGCTCTTCCCAGCCTGTCAGATGGCTGATGGTTTCCCCTGTGAGCTTGGGCCTCTGCCTTTGGCTTTGGCCACAGAACAGTTACAAAGGTGAGGAACATAGAGAAGCCTTATGCTGTGGGGAAAAATCCATAATAGAGTCCAGGAAGGGGAAGCAAACTTTATCCAGCTCATTTAGAGTGTGCCAGCCTTGCGCTGTGCTTCTAGGGAAAGACCCTGATTCCACCATGCGTCACCTCACGCCATGGCTGGGGTACAGGCCCACCAGGCCTTGTCAGACTTGAGGCTGTGAGCGGAGAGCCCAGGAAAGCCACAGACCTCCCTCCCTGGTGGAGGTAGAGGTGGGAGGGAGGGCAGGGACTTGCTCTAGAACTAATCACCACCAAGCGACCCCTAAGGGGTGGTGGGTCCGCTGAGACATAGCCCTTTTCTGAAGCAAAAGAGGCAGAGGAATAAAAGTGGTACAAATTCCCTAGACTGAAACTGGCTTTCTGCAGGTCTGAGAGGTAAATGACAAATTCCGGGACAGATGAAGAAGACAGTCTCATTGTGGTGAATCAAGGTGATGGGTCTCACTCTCAGCTCAGAGCCCTGAGGGACTCAGCTCGGCACGTGGAAAAGCACTGAAAAAGATGCTTTTGCAGCTGGGCCTGGTGGTGCACATTTGCAATCCCAGCATTTTGGGAGACTGAGGTAGGAGGACTGGAAGCCCAAACTCAGCCTTGGTACCTAGCAACTGAGCGAGACTAGTTTAAAATAATAAAGGAGGATGGGACATGGCTCAGTGTGAAAGTCCCGAGTTCAATCCATCATCAGTCCTCCCCTCCTGCTCTCTCTCTCTCTCTATCTTTCCAGCTGTCCAGGGCCATCTTTTAAACATGGACGCCAACAACCTGGAAGAATGAGGCAGGTCTAAAAGCTTGTGGATTTCAGCAGAGGCCCATTGTTTTGGCCTAAATTACACACTCACAGCCTTACACACACCCCTCTGTTTCTTGAGGTGGGGAAACACAAGAACTCACCACAGCAGTGTGTTGGCAAATGATTAGCAACCAGAATTCAGGGGAAAAGAAACACACATGACCGGTGCCCATGTCCCTGGAGCACACATTCCACCCTGCAGTGAGCTTCAAGTTGCTGACCTGATAGTACTGCACACATAAGGCCCTTGGGTCCCTGGACCTGGCCAGCCCTAGAGAACACAGCTGGTCGCACTTTTTTGATTTCATTCTGGAGTAGATGGGAAACGCAGCTCAGCTCTGTGGTTCCTCTTTCCTCAGGGACAGCCCACCTGTAGGGTTATGCTGGTGCCATCAACCAACCAGGGCCTTTCTTTCTTTCCTCAGTTTGCCAAAAGTGGCTGTGTACCCTGGGCAGGGGGCGTGAGCATCTCAGCAGTCCCCAGGGCTCAGTGACTGGCTGGAGGCCTTGTGACTTGCAGAACAAGTCAGTCTTTCTGTGAGGTCAGCATCTGAGAGAGTGGCACGTGTCTTCCTGTGTGTAACCTGGAGGACGCAAACTCAGGTGCCAGAGGCCCCCTTCACCTGCCAGGAGGACAGAACCCACCAAGAATAAAGCCAATGCAGAGCCCGGAAGTGGAGCCCCAGGGAGAGCAGCTGGACCACACCGTCCGAGCCCTGATGCAGCCACCCTGGAAGTGGGCAGCCCTGAGAGGTTCCCAGAAAGCAGTACCGACCCAAGCATGGTTTGCTCCTGCTCGTTCAAAGTGGATGACTTTCCCTAACAATGCAATGGGCGCAAATAGGATCCTTGACTGGAAAAACTAAAAGTGGAGTTTCTTCAGGAAGAGTGAATCTCAGGTCTCACCCTTTCTCTGATTTGTCTTTTCAGTTTTCTACGGCTGAGGGGAAGGAGATATGGAGACACGCTGCCTGTTCTGTGTGAGGACAGCATAGTGGTGGATTGAGTCTGCTTGGTTTTGTTGAGACTTTGCCTTGGGTGGCAGCACCCCGCACCTGTGGTGTGGGAGGCCAGTGGGTGGCAGCTGTTAAAGACCCTACAGCGAACTGGTTCTGGCTGCGATACGTGGATTTACAGCGCCAACTGAGCCTGTGTCAAGCCCTGCAGTCAGGGGTGCTTTGCATGGGGATCTTCCCTGTTTGCAGAGCGGCTGGGAGAGCTGTTTGTGATATTTGGTTTAAGGCAAGGAATAGTCTATGCTCCCTTTTGTGCACACAGTTCTGTGGCCTGGGAGCAGGATGACAAATGATGCTGTGTTTGTCCTCCAAGGAGCGCCAGTTAGAGGAGGTGGAGGAGGGTACTAGGAGTGCTGACCCAGTGCATGCTGGGAAGAAGATGGGGACTCAGGACACAGCAGATGTTGGAGAAGCCAGGAGGAAGTAAAGCTAGCTAATTTTGACTCAGGAATGATTTGAGGTAGCTTTGGGGTAGGCAAAGAAGTACAGAGCTTTCTGACATCTGGCATTTGGAGAACAGGCTCACTCACTGAACGTGGGCTGTCACTCCTGCCCATCCTGCTTACACTAAGCAAGACAGCCCTGGTTCCAGCTCTCAGCCCCTCAGATGGCTCTTGTGTGTCCCAGGGCATTGGCACATGCTGTTTGCTCTGCTTGGACTGCGCTATGCTCACACCCCCTCACCTCACTTCACCTAGCAAAGCCACAACTCAAAGGATTTCATGACCTGACCTTCCCAGACCTGCCCGGGTCTATTTCCCTGAGCTCATGTGTGCAGGGTCCTCTTAGTGTCTTTAGGTCTGTAGTGTCTCTTCTGACTTCTAAGGCTTGTGAAGGCAAGACTTTCCCCCTCTTCTCTACATCCCTGGGCTTCCAAGGGGCACGTGGTGAGTGTGAATGAAATAGCTGAGGCCGCTTCCAACCCTGTGAACTCAGAATGGGTAGCTCCGACTCACAGCTGCTGATGACTTAACGCGCTATGTTCTCTTCGTGATTATGGAGCTGCCGAAACCACCATCACGAACTAGAAAGATTTGAAAGTGCTGCGTTGAGAGAGCTGCCTAATGTGCAAATGGCCAGGGGAATGGGCTAAAGCTTGTCTTGCTCTAACTCAGCACTCAATAGAGCCTGTGTTTCTGTCACGATGTCCGTTACTGGGGGAGTTGATTAGAAGCCATGGACAATGAGGCAGAATTCAAAGTAGATATGCAAACACACGTACAGTAATACCTCGGTTCACAAACGCATCTATTCATGAATAATCTGGTTCCCCAACAGAGGTGTTTGGCACAATTCTACTTCTGTTTGTGTTGGGTGAGGAACCTGACTGTGGCCGTCTTCCCCAGAATCGTGGAATGAATAAGTTCCTGAACCGAGGCTGTACATAAAATGGAAATGTTAATGTCTTCCCAGGAACACTGCCATGTTCCAGGTCCTCTCCGGGGTCTGGACTTCTCTGCTGGAGTCTCCTGACAGAGGACTGGCTGGTGAGGGGCCTGGCTTCTCTCATTTCTGAACTCCGCAGAGCCCACAGGCACTCAGGGTGGGTGAAGAGCTGTGCTCTGGAACCAGTGGCTCTTGGCCCCCACACTTGTCACCATGTCGGAGCTACAGCTAAGCTCTGAACCCTCCTGAAGCCGTGGTTTCCTCAGCTGTAAAATGACATACAACAATCTGACACAGAGCTGCTGTGAGAATCAGATGCTTTAAGGTGCCCGAAGCATTTCGGACAGTGGCTCACACAGATAAGCACCAAATAGTTGTTAGCTTAACAAGTTGACTCTATGCCTAAAAATGCTTTTTCATGTAGTCTTTGCTCATAAGAAATAGTAACTATATTTGCTCACTGGACCTAGCAGAATAAAGACCCAAGGCTGCTAGTCAAATTATTTGGCTGTTAAAAGAACTTTACCCCTCCTGGAAGTTGAAAGAAGTAGGAAGGGAGAGGTGAGCTCAGGGGAGGAGGCTTCTGTGTGCGCTGTGGCACAAAACTTTGTCCTAATTTGAGCAGGAAGTGAGGTGGGGCCGGGGAAGGACCAGGTGGTAAGGTGCATGGTGCCAGCTCAAGCAGAACTGAGACTGGGCTGCTTCAGCAAGCTCTCTGAAACAAGAGTAAGGACAAAACCAGGCAATTCCCAGAGGAATAAGAATCCAAGAGAGCTGACCGGAAGTGTAGGACCCTGTGGAAGAGTGGACAGGCTGGGCTGAATCGGGTAGAAACGCTCTGCGTCAGCCCACTGCCAGTGGAACCAAGTTAGTGGCTTAGAGCTGACAAAGAGGGTCCCAGAGTCCAGACAAGGTCTCCATACGTCCAAGCCTGCCCCACACCCACCACTGTGGGGGTGCTGCAGTCCTAGTGTGCTCCTTACCCCAGTCTATGGCTTTGTCTTTGTGGACTCAACCAACGGTGGGTCGAAAAGAGTTGAAAAAATATTTTGTCTGTAAGGAGCACATACAGATCTTTGTCTTGTCACGATTCCCTAGACAATGCAGTGTGACAACTGTTTTCACGGCCCGTACCCAGTTAGGTATGACGAATGACTTAGAGATGATGTAAAGTTTAGAAGAGGACACACATAGGCTACATGCAAATGCCACCCTGTTTTATAGACAGGACATCTGTGGATTTGGGTGTCCTCAAGGTCCTATGGATAATGAGGGCCCAGGTCCTGTCCCACTGGGGCAGAAGGGATGGGGGCAGGGTAGGACAGTGTCTCTGACCCCTCTGGCACACACAAGCACAGGCTTCTGAGGGCTTATGGGAGAACGCAGGGCCAGGCTGGGGGTGAGGGACCCACAGTCCTTTGGTCTCTCACGAGCGCTCCTTCTCGGCTCTGTCACTTATGGGCCACATTTTGTATCTGAATTTGCAAGGCAAAAGTAGACACAGCCTTTGGGATCTGACCTTGCAGAAAGAATGGGTCCAGGTGGCCTCAGTTTCCCCATCTGCAAGGGGCACAGCTAGACCCTTGGCCGAGTGGTCCAAGCCTCAGGTGGCAAACGACATGGGGGTTACGACAGCCTTGCTAAGCAGAACAGTCACGACTGAAGCATTGACTTACGCTGGCTTCCTGTGGGTGAGGTTATACCCATGTCTGTGGATGACATAGACAGCAGGGTCACGTAAGCGGTGGGGCCTTACGTCACTGGTGGCAGTGTCCCCAGAAATCTCCTGATGAATGATCCACTCTCAGGGGTCAACAGTACTCTGGAGCAGGGTGAGGGCTCTGGCTTTCAGCATGGCACCTGGGTCCCTTTTAGTGTTTGTTGATATCCTGGCACCACACGTGGAGTCCAACCTGCCTCCTCCCTTGCCAGCTGCTCCTCTCTGGCCACACCAGCCCCAGGGGGTGGCTCCCAGCCTCAGAGCTCGTCCTAGGGACCCTCTGCCTCCACACTCTTCCCGGTCTTACAGGTGCGCACCCAGAGTGTCTCCCCCAAAAGATGTGCTAGAGACCTAACCTGTAACATAACAGCGCACACCTGTTATGGTTGATACATGGTGACAACTTGAGCAGTTTAGAAGTTTAACTAAGAGACTCAGCAGGGAGCCAGGGTTCTTTCTTTGTAAACATCCTCCTCCTGTGCCAGAGGAAGGCACAGAGATTGTGTGAGCGCCACACCTGCCCTGGAGCAGTGGGGAGGCCTGTGTACAATATAAGGGAGGGAAAGAGGCTTGCTCTTCCCCTGAGCAAGGCTTGCTCCTGCTGTTTTTTTTTTTTTTTTTTTTTTTTGGCTGCTGCCTTGAACTGTTGCCCCTGTGCCATGCCGCCCTGCCTTGGAGGCAGCTGATTATGGACTGAAACCTCCACTGATTGTGAGCTAAATAAACTTTTCCTTCCTTCATTTTGGGTGCTTGGTATTTTGTTCCAGTGACAAAAGAAAAGTAACTGAGACAATACCTTTATTTGGGAACAGGGTTTCTACAGAGGGAACTCAGTTAAAACGAGGATAGTAGAGTGAGTCTTCACCCAGTGGGGCTGGTGTCCTTAAAGAAAGAAGAAGTGTGGACACAGACATGGAGAGACCACCTCGGGAGGACGGAGGCAGAGAGCTGCTGGAGCGAGTACAAGCCCAGGCCTCCTCAGACCGTCAGCACCCTGCCCTGCAGAAGCTAGGGAGATTTTGCCCCAGCCCCAGAGGGTCTTCCCCACCGGTACCTCCATCTTGGGCTCCTGGTCTCCAGAACTGGAGAGAACGAACTTTTGTCTCGTTCAGGTCACTTGGTCTATAATTCTTTGTCTGCAGTCACAGGAAACAAACCCAGACACGGTCTGTCACCTCTTCAGAGAAGACGTCCCTGAGCTCCACATGGGTGTCTGCACCCTTGGGAGTGATGCTATCCATTTCCTCTTGTCACCAAGGGCCATTGTGATGGCTGGATATCCCCACCCCACTCTTGACTCCCTTCACCCAGCACACCGTGCTCCAGTCTGCATAGAGCCTGGCACCCGAAGGCAGGGCACGTGTACTGAGGGGCAGGTGGGTGGATGAATGGACACTCTTATGCGGCACCAGTGTGAGGGTGTGATGTGTGACACACAGGCCAGGCCCATGCAGGCAAAGACAGCTGGACAGGACCCTGCTCATAAGAGCCTGTCTTTCTAGGTTTGGGGAGGTCAACAGCAAGGCTGCCATGCTGCCCATACTGGGGAAACTTGACTTACTCCGGAACTGAAGGAGCTTTTAGTTTGCAAAGAATTGAATACATTAAAATGAATTCAAGATTACTATGCTGAATTCCACTTTGAAGAACAAACTCACAAAGAACACCAGAGCTGCGGCACGGGCTTCTCTTATTTTTTTTTTTTAACTTACAGGATGAGTTGAGCCCATCTCCACTCTAATGATCCTTTTATGTATTGTTTGTTAGCACAGTTTTTGTTAACAGACTTTTTATAAACACAGTTTTCATCTTTTATTTTTTTCTTGATTGATAAGGAAGATTCTGGGGTCTCTGCATGCTATGTAGATGAGTTTATTTCTGAAAAGGAACATTACCCCAGCCATCCTGAACTGCCATACTCCACAGAAAAATAACCCTGGCCTGCTAGTGGCTTGCTGTGCTACGGTGTGACCTGGATTTGTCACTGGCTGCAGCATTATGTGTCACAAGGAGATTGGTCAGGGACCTCCTACCCAACCTGAGCAGTGTCTCTCATCTGTAACACCTGTGTTTTGGATGAAACTGTCTCTGAATTCCCTGTAGCAACTTGAGTTTTTAAACTTTCGATGGTCTGTACTATTTGCAGTCAAATATTCAGGGCTTTTTCCCTCCTTCATCGGTTATTTGGGCGCCTACGACTTGCTAGGCTAGCCGTTGTGGACACGCTTCTTTTCTTGAGGGCTTTCATTCTAATTTGGGGAGAGTGATCACAAGCAAGTAATTATATGGCATATTAAAAGGTGAGCATTAGAATTTGTGCGTATTAGGGTATGAGCCTATAGGAAGAGGGTAGAACAGTCCATATAAGCAATAGATACTGGTACACATACAACACTATGTATTGTATGGAACGGAAGAATAATTAACACTATATTAAAAGATGAACTACAGACTGGCAACAAGCATTTTTGGCATGAATAATCAATTCACCTCTAAATGTTTGATGTCACCCCTGAGTTTAGAACTAGAGACAGCAATGGAAAGAAATGTCCTGAAATACCAAAACATCTACATGGGACTAGTGAGATAGATGTAAGGACGTGATTAAGGGCAGAGAGCGATGGCACTGCTCGATAACGAAGTCAAATGCAGTGGGGAAGAAGCTGAAAGCTTCCTGGGAGATGCGCTGTTTGGATGTTAAAGAATACAGTGGGATTTTCCAGAGGGGAAAGGAGTCCCAGGGAGACAGGAGCAGAATGTGCGGTGGCATGAAGGGTGCCAAAGTACGACCTGTGTGACGGTGACAGAGATGCAGGCAGCAGTGGCCCAGGACAAAGGCAAGCTGCAGCTGTGCAGAACACCCAAGATCTTATTTCTAAAACTGCAGTGCAGTGTGGTGCGGGCTTGGGTGCTTTATCTTTCCAGATAGTACATTTTTGCAGCTCTTGGTTTTTTAGTTTGAACTCAGGTTCTCATCTCGAAAACTGCATTATGGCACTAGTAATGTTGTATTCTGAGAGCTGCAGTATAGAGGGGCCTCATTGCTCTGTGCTTGCTCCTCTTAGAGTGGAGATATTGTCTTTGAACAGAAGCAGATGGGTGAAGTCTTCAGAGGACCTCATGTGATGGAGTGGCTCGGTGCCTACACTCTGCCAGCTGTAATGAAAAATTGCTTTTATTGCCAGTGAGTTGCTACTGACCCTCTGAGCATAACCAGAGGGTTAGCAGAGGCACTGAATTTGCATAGAGGTTCACACAGGGATGATGGGGATCAACACATCATGAATATTATTGTGGAAGAGTGATTAATGCAATAAATCATCTGGCTGTCTGGTCTACCTCTATGAGCAATGTGTGGAAGCTGCCACAGGGTAGATTACATTTTTTCACTTAAAAAATCCAGATGTTCTACATCACACATAGTCTATTACCAGCATGGGTATTCTGAATCATGCAAGAGACCTCACCCTGTGGTCTGTGAACAATCAAATCTAGGCTTGCACACACTGTCCTTTCCCTTGGCTGGAAGATACCAGCATGAAGAGACTTCTTTATAGTTCACTGCTTATATTCACTCATCTCTTTCCCCTCACCCACTTTTAGTGAAACAAAAAAATACAGCTGCAGACCTGCTGTTTCAGTGTCTGTAAAATTTGAGCCCTTAGAGGTTTAGTTGATGATTTCATGTTTTCCTATGACCTTGGTGCAGGAGAAGAAACCAATAAACTCATCCCCTCCAAGTGAAGATAAATGTGGAAGGCGGGGGTCGGCTGTATTGCAGGCGACCCCTCTTCAATTACGTGGGGGGGAGTTGGGAATTTAATTTGCCCTGGATGGCTCCTTAGAGTCCTCGCACAAAGTGTTGGCCAGCACAAGATAAACCAGGAACCGATGTGATCAGGAGCCACGTTACGGTGTGCAGTGAGAAACTGCTGGTGTCTCTGCTGTTTTACTGTCTCGAGATAGTTCATTTCTTTACGTATCGAGATTCCCTGCCACTCTGCAAGGCCTGAGATAAAGATCCCAAAGGTGAATGGATTTCATTTAAAAGTTCAACCATATAGAAAACTGTCAGATGTGATTCATAAAATCACATTAAAAGAAAAGCACCACACATTTCATGATACTAGCTATGGAAAGCTTCCTAGGAAGAGGAAGTCTGGACTGTTTGGAAGAACAGTTAATCATCTCCACAGATTTATCTGGCTGTTAAAACATCTTGGACTCTACCCTCCAGAAAAGTCACTCAAGTCAGATCACTTACATGAGTTTGATTTTCCAAGAAGTATGTGGTTGACCTTCTGGGTTGACCTCAACCAAGCAGGCAGGTCAATGTTTAGACAGGCACATGTGAATTTCAAGGGCCCTTGAATTAAAGGGAAATACAGTCAGACGGAAGGAAAGTCATTTGAAGCACTCGAATGTGCCATGTGGAATTGTGGTGGATGAGGCAAATCAGACTTCTGCAGAAGATGCAGCACAAAAGGATGTTTCCTCACCTCACACTGTAATCACCGACTACCAAGAACAAATGACACGATCAAGAGGAGCTAAGAAAGCTCCAGGAAGTCACATCAGCTCAGGAGGAGAGAAGCAGAAAGCAAGGCTTACCTCTAAGTACAGAGTTACTCTATTATAATTAATATTATCATAATTGATGATAAATATTATAATTAATATTATTAGAATTAATTAATCAATTCATTAATTTGCAGTGCTGGGGATTGAGTCCATGGCCTTTATACTGAGCTATGTCCCCAGAACATTTCATATTTTGAGACAGGGTCTTGCTAAATTGCTAATTTGCCCAGGCTGGGCTCCTACTTGCAGTGCCGACTGCCTCAGCCTCCCAGAGTGCTGAGATTGCCAGCTTGTATCACTATCTCCTTACTGAGCTCAGATTTTTTTTTACACACTTCAATTCTCCTGGACTTCTTGATCATTGATACCATGAATGAGACATTTAAGCACATTTAAAACTTTTTACAAAAGTAAGTTGATTCTACAGCAAATGATAAGAGAAGAGGTG
Source organism: Dolichotis patagonum (assembly GCA_004027295.1). Classification (NCBI taxonomy): domain Eukaryota; kingdom Metazoa; phylum Chordata; class Mammalia; order Rodentia; family Caviidae; genus Dolichotis; species Dolichotis patagonum. The sequence goes on from PVJX010003363.1 coordinate 52,295, forward strand.
TGCACAGCCAAACCCTTTAATGGTATTCCTATAACTCCTACATGAAAATATACTGCTGTGTACCACGGTGAATTCCATACAGGTGCCCGGTGTTTTCCTTGATGTTTCCGATTAAAAAGTGAATCCAGAGTGTTTTCTTTGTTTGTGATAACTGTAGCAAGCTTTCTCTCGGTCCACATTTAAATCTAGAATAACGTCTAAATACGACTTTAATGCAGCTCCCCACCCACTTCTCCGGGAGCCCCTGAAGCAGCCAGAATTTTGCCTGCGCATCTTGGAAGGAGGGAAGAGCACCCAAGCGTGGTTGACAGATGATGACACTTTTATCCTGAAGGAAGTGACCCATCGTAAGTCCACAGAGGAAGACGCTAAATGACTGAGCTGAAAGTGTTGGTTAAGAGGTCAAAAAGCCAAGTAAAACTTCCAGCCCGGTCAAAAGATCACAAAGACAACTGAAAGTCAAGGCTGGCCAAGGTAGAAGAGCCCCAGAACACACCAGACTCCCTGAGGACCCAGAGAGTCTGCCTCTGTGGAGCAAGGGAAACCAAGACCGGACTAACCTTACCCTAACTGACTCAGTTTTGGGCTGATTCAAAGTCATCTCTTCCTACTCTAGTTTACAGGAAGCAAAAGGGAGTTCTTGCTGGAGAGAGATAACATCAGAGTCTCAAATTATCTCTAAAAATTTCATTTATGTTGTCCACTATTTAATTAAAAAAAAAAAAGCAGGTATATGAGGGGACCAGAACAAATGACTCCCAAACCCAGAAGAAAATACTGAAAAGAGACATAGACTTAGAGTTGATCTTGGCTGTTATAAGACATTGAATTTGAGGTAACTCTGGCTGGTCAGACAGAATATTTGAAAGGGTAAGGTCACCAATGGAGACACTTAAGGAGCAGGTAAGACCAGTACAAATGCAACTGCATCTCAGTGTGTCACAGTAAAACTGCTTCAAAGTAAAGACAGAGAAATGTTTCTGAAAGTATCCAGAAAAAAAAAGAGGGAGACACATTTCTCTTAATGGAAAAGGAAGTAATATGACAACTGACCTTCTGACAAACACGATAGACACAATGAAATGACGTCTTTAAACTGTTGCCAGGGAACTGCTGTCTGCTAAAGTTCCACATCCAGTGAAAATACACTTCAGAAAATTCAGAAAGAAAACGTGTTCTTAGGTCCCTAGTAAAAGAGAGAACTTGTCACCAGCAGATTTGAACACCTTTTCCAAAAGAAAGGAATTTTCATCAGAAAGAAATTACTGTATTTGGGTGGACCTAGAGGTAGCAGGATATGGAGCCTCTCTGAGAGAGACAGCTCAAATGCCAGAATAGAACACCCTGGAGAGATCCAAACAGAGGGAGATGGACTCTCTCAACCCAGAAAGAAACTGAAGGGAAAGAGACTGCTCGAATATGAGGTACCGGGGCTACCATTGGAGAAGCTAAGATCGGCAAGCACTGCACTGTCCCCGAGCTGCCTGAATTCGTGCCCGAGATCCACTTGAGTGACCGAAACCGTGCCAAAGCGACTGGCTTGAGCAGCTGGAGCGTGGCGCTGAACAGCCCTGTGCACGGCTCGCCCGGAACCGGCCCTGCATGCAACCCACCCAGAGGCACCGTGAATTCACGCTGCAGCTGCACTGAGGTCAGAGGTTGGGGAGCCCAGCAGTTCTCGGGGACCAGCATCAACACGCAGTGAGTGATGGAAATGGGGCCCTCCTGTGGGAAAGAGACAACCAACTAGAGGACATATTGGAGTTGGGCAGGAAAGCCCTGGCTCTGTAAGGAAGCAGCTTCAGTTGGTTGCTCCCCTCGCAGAGCTGATTGGTGGAATCTGCTTGGACTGGGCTGGGACCCAGTGGGTCATCACAAATCAACTGGTTCCCTGAGGGCAGCGCACACTGACGCAGTGAAGGCCAGAGAAGGTCGACTGGCCCGAAGGGGAGGAGCCAGTGTATACTACCCTTGCTTGCACTTCACTCTCTGATAGTGGACGGCAGAAGGCAGAAGCCCCTAGCCTGTGTGCTCCAGAAGATCCCTAACCAACAAGAAATGGGGGTGGGAATTACACTGTACACTTGTATGGAAGGAACCAAAAATATAATGAGAAGGAGAAATAAGAAAAAACCCCCAGCCCCCAACCCTGAGAATATTGATCCAGGAGAGGTAAATATAAAAGAGACTGAGGGCAGCAAACATGAAACATCAAACACAGCATCAGTGGACATAAAGAGATATCTTCGGGACCTTGTAAACGAGATCAAAACTGAAACACTAATTCAAGTTAAACAAGAGATAAATAGATTAATAAAAGAACCTCTGGGCATCTCTCAAGAAGACACAGACAGAAGAATGGAGGAACACAAAAGGAGAGAAATGTTCCATAAAGAATATAAAGCAAATCTAGAATTCATGAAGCAGATTCAAAGAGATTACCAGCAAACTAAAGACTCCATAGAAAGTTGGCAAAACTCCCTGAAAGAAACCAAAGATAGACTATCAAAAATTGAACACAGGCTTGCAATGTGTGATCATGAAAGGGAAGATCTCTTAAAAATAACAAGGGAGCAGGCAGTAACTATACAAAGGCTAGAGGTTGACAAGAGGATAACTTAAGAATAAAGCATGTGAATGAAGAAGCAGGAGTCAAAACAGAAGAACTGCAAAGGCTATTCACAGAAATTACTAAGGAAAACTTCCCAAACATAGACAAAGGAAATGATATGCAGAGGTATGAAGCATACAGAACTCCAGCCACCTACAACCAAAACAGAGCTACACCCAGACACATAATAATCAAGATCCCAGAAATTCAATATAAGAACAGAATATTAAAAGCCATCAGAGAAAAGAAACAGATCACCTATAAAGGAAAACCCATCAAAATCACGGCAGATGTCTCAACACAGACCATCAAGTCAAGAAGATCTTGGAGTGAAATAATTCAAGCCCTGAAGGAAAACAACCTCCAGCCCAGATTGATGTATGCTGCAAAACTCTCTCTAGAAATTAATGGAGAAACAAGATGCTTCCATGACAAAGAGGAACTGGGAGAATTTGTGACCACCAATCCAACACTACAAAAAATACTGAAGGATATTCTAGAAAGAGAGAAAAAAAATACAAGCATTTCAGGAACAGTGGCAGAGAGGCCTCAGTGAACGAGGCAGACAGTGGAGTGGAAGTGAAAAACAGTCTATCAGTGGCAGAAAAATAGAATAGCAGAAATGAGGCAGAGAAGATTGGCTATAATCTCTAGTATAGAGCGCCTCGAAATACTAACAGAGAAACACAGGCAGAATAGATCAAGAGATAGGGTCTATTGAGATGCTCTATATAAGGAGGCAGTGGGACCCAAAATAAGTAGTGCACCCTATGGGAGTGAAAGGGGAGGAATTGTCTAAAAAAGGAAGGCAAAGGATATTGTTAATGGGGTAACAAGATTTAAAATCTACATTATTCTCATCACTCTCCTTGGATGGGTTACATGCTATTCCAGTTTGTCTACTTACACTAGACTCAAGCACAAGGTCAGCTATCCCAAAAATAAGAGGACATAATATGGTAATCATCCTTAATTTCTTATAACTGTATAACTTATACTGTCTTATTATGACTGATCTTATTTGAATCTGGTTTGTTAGAGTGCTATCTTGTATTGACTGATTTTATTTAAATCTGTTATGATTGATAGCATCAAGTCTAAGAGTATAGGCAACTACACTGAAGATGACAAGATTCACTAAGATACCCACTCTGGTTTGATTATTGCCTGCTTTTGAAGTCTTATAATATCTCCAATGCTTTGTTTTTATTAATGTTCTTATATACTGCTGAGACATCATGGTAACCATTGTAGATCCCCTTGTATTGTGGTTTTATATGACTTTTTGCTTCATGCTTTTCTAGGAATTGTTTTGTTTTGTCTTGCTTTGTTTTGTTTTTCCCTCTAATACAGAAAGGATAGATATACATGTAGGAACTCATGCATGTGTAGATCTTATAAACAGTTTACAAGAACCAACTATATAATGCATATTGAAATGAACAACTATTTTGAAGAAAAAGACACACTACAGTATCTAGTGCTGACTCTGTAATGTCACAATGTGAAATCCAGCAATGATATCATTCTTTGTTCAAAGTGATTTTAGCTTGTTTTGTTTTGTTCAATTCAACACACATGAAGGTATGGACAGCTGTTTTGAAGAGAATGAGAGACACTATGACAGCCATTCTTGGCTTCCCTATTGTCTGGTCTTAAAGACCTGAAATGCCTTCCTCGTCCTGCTCAGATCAGTTCCATACTATGTTGTTTCATGTGAACTCCCTGTATGTGACAATATGGACAACTATTAGGAAGAAAACAAGTGTCAATATGATAGAAAGTGAGTATCTCTGATTGTCAAGCTTTGAAATTTATGTCTCTTACATTGCTTTCTTATGATCTGCTTTGTTCTGTTTTGTTGTGTTTAATTTTACCCTTTTGATATAATTGCATGCATGTTTGAGTGTGTAAGATGGATGACCATATTGCTGTTTTTGTCAGATCATGGAGCAGAACTGTTAACAGTGTCACTGTTTGAATGTATACTTTGCATGTTTTAATTATGTAATTTGAACAACTATTTCCAAGATGTCAGTATGTAATTTGTCAAGTAATAATTTCTTAGTGTTTTTTTGTTCTTTTCCCTTTTTCCTTGGAATTCTGTATTGTTGCTACCCTTTATTCTGTTTTTTATTTCTCTTTAAATAAAATTTTAAAAAAGAAATTATTGTATTTGGAAGCACAGAAACAGGATGGGATCAATAAAACTATAAAAGCTAAATAAACAGGAAAAATTTACTGATATTTAGTAAATAATATTTATGTAAAATTTAAAGTATGTGTAAAATTAAAACATGAAAACAATATCTCCAAAGATAGGATGGAAAACAAAAAAACCAAAATGAGATGAAACAAAAGAAAGGAGAGTAATAGGGGCTCAAATGCTCCAAGATCTTGCATTAATGAAAAAGTAGAAAAATACTAATTTACACTGAGTCTATAAGTCAAAGATACCTATCTAGATATGTAGGCATTACATTGTATGAAACGATTTCCTAGTGACTACTCCAAAAATATGAAAATGAAGTATAACTGAGAGATTATTAGAGGTGAACATGAAATTATAAAAATAGCCAATTATTTCAGGAAAAGATAGAAATGAAAGGGAAATAATATAGATAAGGTAAAAAGAAAAAACAAATACTAAGAATGGTAGATTTCAAACTAAATATGCAGCACAATATTTGCATTACATGTAAATAGACAAAATAATCCAACTAACGTGACTGGGACTAAGAAATGATTTTGAAAAACCCAAATTTCACGTATAAGAAACTTCATGTTCATAAGAAACACATTCTAAGTACATGATTATAGAAAACTTGAGTTAAAAAGTAATGGGAAAAATATACCACGATAAAATTGACCAAAAACAAAACAAACAGAAAACAAAGATTGCTTAACTATTCTAATATTAGTTGAGGTAACTGTAAAGCAAAAAGGATTTCCAGGGATTGAGAGGTAAGTTTCATAATAGTAAAGAAGGCACGCATCAGGCAGACAGAATTCTAAATTTGTGTGCATTTAATAACACAACTTTGAAATACTCCCCCCACCCCCTCAAAAAGTTGATGGAAGTAACAGGACAGATCTGGGTGCGGCCCCTGCTGGAGCACTTGCTCAGCTTGCTTGAGGCCCTGGGGGTAAATCCGCGGTAACACTCGGAGGAGAAACCTACCAGCGAAATCAGTTTGATACAGTCATAGATACTGTACCTGTTCCTTAAGTAACTGATCGAATAAGCAAATTAACAAGACATACATAGAAGATTTGAACAACTGTAAAACATAATTTGTTTATATAGACCAGGATGCTAAGCAAGTGTGGAATTCACATTTTATTTTCAAGGACACGTGGGCTATTTATCAAAATTGTTCTTATGGTGGGTTTAAAGCAATTCTTAGATATCAAAGGACAGCAGTCGGAGAGGACAGTCTCCAGCACTCAGAAATTAAACTACATATTCATGACAAAGAAAGGACCAGGAACACCCAGGAGAATAAGGAGTGTTCCTAGAGACCTGCGATTCTCCTTCCCTTTCCTCCCCTCTCCACCTCTCATTCTCTTTCCCATTTGAGATCTCCCTCCTTCCTACTATCTCTCTTCTATTTTGTACTTTGTTTATATTTTGGGTTTCTCATATAAGAGAAACCATGCGATTTTAAAAAAAGGTGACAAAGAAAAACTGGAAACAGAGCTTTTGCAATGGTAAGGAGGACAAGCACTGGAGGGACCAGGGAGGAAGGGAGGTGAAGGGCACAGAAAGCAAACTGAGAGGTGTCCTGTACGCGTGCAAATGCCCCATGGTAAATGCAAACATCGTGTACTGCACACATGCTCTAACAAAAACAATAAAAATAAAATTAAAACAAAGAAAATCACGTTAAAGAAACATCAAGTAACACAAAAATACTTTTGAGCTGAATAATAAAACACATGATATCACATATTTTGGAATGCAATTATAGACACCCTTAAAATATCATCTCAAGTAGTTTAAAAAATAAATATCACTTTAAGAACCTTGTTTTTTTTTTAAATTTTAAACAGAAAAGTAACAAATAACAACAAAAACCAGTTTCCAAACAGGCCAGTAGGAGCGAAACAATAATCAGCATACTGTGTATTGCTGTATTTACAGTAGTTGTTCAGAGTACAAGACACAGGCATGAAACATTGTGCGGAAAGTTACTAGCACTTTCCCCTCAAAGAACCAAAAGAAGCCAGCTGTACAACTACCTTAATTGTATTGTGTGTATATATATATATATAGATATATTTTTTTTTCCTTTTCCATTCCTTCCTTTAACCTTTCTCTCACCACAGTTTTGCTTTTCATTTGAAGAGTTTCTTCTCTATTCACAATATCTGCTGTACATATTGGACTTTGTTTACTCTTTCTGATTCTCACACTAGTGAGACAATATGACGTTTACACATACGGGTCTGGTTTATTTCACTTACAAGTATGGTCTCAAGTTGCACCCATTTACCTACCAAAGTCTCAAGTTTATAAAAGTCTTAAGCTAAGAGATTTAAAAAGTGTAGCAAATGATACACAAAGAACTAGAAGGAAGGAAATGAAGAGCAAATGGAGAAAAATTAATAAAACAAAGAGTTAGGATTTCTTTTGAAAAGAATAATGCAGTAGATTCTGACGGACTAATCAAGAAAAAGAAAACAATGAAATAGATGAATTCTTAGAAAACACTTACCAAATTAAAATAAAGAGAAATAAAAATCTGAATTATTACAGATATGTCCAAGAAATGAAGCCTTGGGGTAGGCAAAAAGTGGACACACATAACATTAGAAGAGAGGTTAGAAGTTAAAGCTGGACTTTATTAAGGGTGCTAAGTTTTCTTCACTAATAGAATAAAGAGGCAGGGCTGGGGACATAGCTCAGTGGTACAGTGCCTGTCTGGCAAGTGCAAGGTGCTGAGTTCGATTCCCAGTATGGAAAAAAAAAAGAATAAAGAGGCACCCCAGAGTGGAAGAAAATGACAGAGACTCCAACAGGCATTGCCCAAAAGTAGGTTCCCAATGGGCGGCAGATGAAGGGACAATGGTCAGCATTGGTCAGGGAAAAACCAATGATAACCACAACTATGCCCACCAGGCAGGAAACAACAACAACAATAAATTGATAATAGCAATGCTGGAGGGGAATCAAAATTCTCCTTGACTGCTTCAATCAAAATTCAGGGATCAAAATTCTCACTGGCTGGTCCCATGCAAACTGGAACATGTGTGTAATCCTGGCAGTATCAACAAACACTGACCTGTGAGCTCACCTGTAGTTAAACCCCAAACTGAAATCCATGTATGCATTTGTACGGGCACTGACAAGTCACCCTGCAGAACACTTATGCCACTACTGTCCAAACTGGCTCCAAACTGAAAACAGCACAGCTGAAGCTAGAAGCAGAACAGAGGCATGAACTGAAATGTACTAGTCCCACAGCCATGAATGCGAATGGACTATGGCTATTTGCAACACAGGGATGAGTCTCACCAAAGCTACTTATGGTTGGTTGATACATTGGGTGAACTTGAGAAGTTTAGATGTTTAACTAAGAGATTCGGCAGGGAGTCAGGATCCTTACTTTGTAAACATCCTCACCCTGTGCAAAGGAGGGCACAGAGATTTGGCGAGTGCTATACTGGCCCTGGGGGCGCAGCGTGGCCTGCATATAATATAAGGGGGGAAAAGAGGATTGCTCTTACCTTCTTTTGCTCTGGCTGCTGCCTTGAAGTGTTGCCCCTGTGTCACGCCACCCTGCCTTGGAGCCAGCTGATTATGGACTGAAACCTCCACAAACAGTGAGTTAAGTAATCCTTTCCTTCCTTCATTTTGGGTGTCTGGTATTTTGTCTCAGCAACAAAAGAAAAGTAACCAAGTGAAGCACACACTGTGAGAACCCTTTTACATAAAGATAAAAATTGGAAAGGCTAAGGTGTAGAGAAAAGAGTCCCCGGAGGAGCTGTTTTGCAGAGCAGCTGGTGAAGTTGGGAAGTTGGGGAGACTTCTGAGCTGCTTCTCACATTCTAGTTCTTGATACGAGTGTTGTGTTTCACTTGTCAAGAATTAAATCACCCAGGATTTGTGTACTGCTCCGTGTGAAAGTTATATGTTAATGAAGAAGAAGTTGACAAATCTTGAATAAGCCATATTGAATGCAATTTAGAAAGACATTTTGCAATGTTTCAATAAAACAAGTGAGAAATTATAGACTGCTGCTCTGAAATGGCACCACGAATAACTTCTTTTTCACTCTAGCTACTGAGAAATAAAGAAGAAATTTAGATAAAAACTTAATGGATTGTACATGAATGTTCATACAGCATATTCCCAAGAGCTAAGAAAGATGAAACTGCCCAAGTGCCCCTCAGTAGAGGAGTAAACACAAAATGTGGTATATCCATAATACTGGAGTAATATTTAGTCACAAAAAGGAAGGAAGCACTGACTCATGAGTATGCTCTGAAAACACGGCACCAAGTGAAGGAATCTGCTCACAAAAGTTCACATACCATGTGGTCCCACTTATATAGTTTCTTGACTAAACAAATCCATAGCGACTGACGGTAGGTTAGTGGTTGCCAGGGGCTGGGGGGAAAGAAGCAAGAAGTGATTGATAACAGATCTGTGGTTCCTTGTAGGATTATGAAGATGTCCTGGAATTAGACAGCTGTAAATATACTAAAAACTAGTGAACTGCACATTACGGAAGAGGGAGCATGTGACATGTGAGTTTTATCTCTTAACTGTTAATAAAATCTTAATAGAATATGAAGCAAATGTGATTAAGTTAAAGAATGAAATAACATCATGCTGCCTCCGATATTTCACAAAGAGGAAAAAGCATGTTTCTAACCTAAAAACTAGCGCAGTTCTTTGGTTGAGTGCTGCAGGGTTAATGAAGAAGAGTACATCGTAATGAACACGTCAGGAAAAGCTTCATGTTCTTGCCATGTTGCCAGCAATAATGATAATGTAAAATTTATACGATGCCTCGAAACAAGAACACGGGTGACAAACTGGCTAACAAACATGGTCAACGTACAGTCCCTGCTCAAGCACATTTCAAATCGTGTGACTTATATATGACTGAAATTTCTAGAGATTGTCTCACGTTGGACAACGATCCTCAATAGTTACACAAGTTTCTCAATGGCGCCATGTACTGTGAAGGCAAAAATAAACAGTTTCCAAACTACCGATAACACAGAGAAAATGTTTGCCAACCCTCTGAGAGGCCACACTAGACCTTTGGTGGTCAAGCTTCTATAGAGCACGACGCTGTGTGCTCAGCACTGACACTGTCCTTGAGTTCACCTCCCCATGAAAGCTGGGCACTGGTCATGGCTCCGTGTCCAGCTGCCGGACATGACCTTGACACTTTATGTCATTTTTATCATCCATAGGTGGCTTTCCAGTGTCATCACCAAAACATGTTCCTCAGAAAGCGCTCATCGAATGGCCTAAAACAGCAGGCCTGACATCTAAAGGTTCCATCAGTTTTAAGTTGAAAATGACACAGACCAAATGAGGGAAAGGAGATGTTCAGTGTCTGTTTTTTGTTCTTTTAAAATCATTAGGGACTTGATGGACTGCCGTGCCCTGCGATTTTATGTGAAAAGAGATTATTCAGCTAGTATTTGCTAGGCATCTGCTATGTGCTGGACTCAAATCCAAAGTCTTTCTAGGGGACAGAAATGGCAACTGAAAAACGAGGCCCTTGGTTGAATATGGACCAAGGTTCTCACCTGTGTTCCAAACCCCGGGGCGGAGAAACCTTAACTGGGTTTCCAAAGACCATTTTAAAATCCCTTGTCTAGGAAATGCAAAACTAACATTTGGTTGGAGGTATGAGCGCCATCTATCTGGGAAAACCCGCAGAAAAGCCTCCAGAGGGAAACCAGCCTTTCTAACCAGCGACAATGACTAAATAGTGATCCCATGAATCTGCAGCAATTAGAAGCCCAATCTTGGCTCCTCCTACCCCGTGCCCCAGTTCTCAAGTTACAAATCATCGCAGCCTGTGAGTCCTGAGCCATTAGTGTCCTCGGGATGCAACAGGTTTCTCCCTGCGGCCTGCGGCCCTTGCTGCTCGGCAAGTTTACAGCCCGTGCAAAGACACCCAAGGGGAATATGCCAGGGAGCCTCCTGGGCACCGAGACCGTGCTTCAAAATAACCTTTAAACTGCCTTCTCCTTCAGCGACAGTGGTAGGGACCTCGATGTACTAACTAAGGATGAATGGCATTATTCCTCTGCTGTCTTCACAGGTGCAGAAGACAGAAGCAGAAGTCATTTGGGCTTCTCAAGAGGCTCTTTTACATATGAGGTGGCAGGTCCTCCTTCATTTTTCTCATTCCCTGCTTCTTCTGCCTGTTATTGGACGTGATGGCTGGCACCACAGGGACCTTATTATTCCATGAGGCAGTGTAAGGAAGGGCAAAGCAGAAAGCACAGAGGTGTCTGGGAACGTGATGATATCACAGCGTCACCACACTGACCTGCAGTCTCTTACGTAAGTGAAGCTGTACTTTTCGCTTATTTAACACAGTGTTATTTTCAGTCACTGTCCCTGGGAGCCAACCATAATTTCTCTTCTAAACAGTTCTTTGAAGTAGATAAAAGGACAGGCTTCTTTGGATACAGAATGTAGCATGACAAGAGAATGTTTAAAGAAATCAGGTATTGCCAGCCTTGAACTTTTGAAGGAAACGCCCTGATGTGTAGAAACTCACCTAAGACACCCTCTGTGTGCACAGCTTTTTGGGCAGTCTCCTCTCTGAATGATCACCCCTTCCATTCTGGAACAGGGGAACCTCACCCTTCGTCTCTACAATCGGTCCCCTTCTAGCTGGGACTGTGACGCAGACTCACAGTATGTGGCTCTGTCAGCCACCTCCAGCCCTGGAGACCACGCCCAGCCCTCCCCTCCCCTCCCCTGGAATCTCTTCCCCCTAGAACCTGAGCACCTCAAGCAGGTGTTCTGAACCCTAGGACTAGAGTTGCAGATGGTGCTGAAAGAGAGAGCAGTAGCCTGTCAGCACGGAGCGGGTAGGCCCTTTGGATAAGAAAGTCTGCAGCTTCAGCCGCCTGGCTGTCACCAAACCAACATCTTCCTGGCCACCGCCTCCCTCCTCACCACTGCCTTCATCCTGCAGTCCTGGTCCCCCACACTCCAGGGAATGGCAGGTGACAGGTACAAGGGACAAGCTTTTCAGGGTTTGCTCAGTCACATTCATGGAGATCCAGTGAGGATGGCTGTGTCACCGCCCCATTAACAGATGCAGGAACAGAGACAGAGCAGCCGACAAGCTCACATTGTGCGGTGGCTGGCAGAGTGTGACTCCCGCCCCGGCTGTAGGGCTGCTTCTCCATTGTGCCCTACACCCTCTCTGGCAGTCCTGCTATTCAAAATGCATGGGTCCCTCTTCACTGACAAAGGATGCCAGCTTTTCAGAGACACTCAACTGCTTCTTTAATTTATCTAACACCAGACAAAATTCTTCTGGGACATTTCTTACCTGAGAGGCTGTCACACTGGCCAGCTCCCTGCTCTGCTCATTTCATTCCTTCTAGCTCTCTATGAGTCCAGACATCAGCGTTACCCTTTGGGAATCCCAGACTCCTGGTCCAAAGTTCATTTGAGGAAAATTCCTGTGCTTTTGCCAGTATTCACTGTGGACTACATTTTCCTTATTCTGGTCCCTAGCTTTAAGGTCTGTGTTAAATTCCTCTCTGAACTCAGTGATCTTCATAACAAGAGCAAAGATGTGTCTTAGTCCCGGTGTTCAGTTGGTGACCAAGAACATGCTTGTCTTTTCCCTGAGTGACGGGAGCCACATTCAGGGTTGCACTGCACTAACTAATTAACCTCACAGCTAGTCACAGTGCTAGGTCCTGTTTCATGGTAGGGTCATGCTAGTTTTGTCCTCACTGTTACGCATTGATTAAATGTTGCAATGTGCCTTAAGCATTTCAAAACAGAGGTGCTGCAGATAAACAGATATCCCCCAGCGATTATTCTGGGGAACACAGGTTTAGCGAGACCCGCTGAGGTGTCCTGGAGACAGTGTCCCCGGGGAAGAAGTCTGAGCTGTCCGAGGACCACATCTGGCTCTGAGCAGAATGCTGTCTTTCAGTTGCCCATTTTTCCAGAAGAGAAACCTTTTAAACTATTCCATTCAGTGCCCTCCACATCTATTTGACTCTGTTTCCCTCACAACCTCTTCCCCTACCTTCCGTGGGGAATGCTACCAGCTTGGGAAACACGGAAGTGCGGGGAGGAGCCGGCTGCCATCACAGCACATCTTGGAATGGAGCCCGTCCAGGGACTATGGCCTCTGCTGTGCTGACCTCAGGGTCCAGGCGCCCTAGGCACCCCTGGGGAAGGTGATTCCCATCTGTGCATGAGTCATGCAAGACTACTGGGGTGGGGAAGTCCCCGGGAACCCACAGAGGGCTCAGAGGGCCCACTTGTCCCAGCCGCCAAGGGCCAGCCTTGGGATTCTTCGGGAGACCTGCGGGACCGGCCCAGCACTAAAGACCTTGAGGGTGAGACCACCAGCAGCAGAGGAGGAGCCTGTGCTGCAGGTGTGATGGCTTCCAAGGCCCAGGACCTGGCCCCTTCCGGAGTTCTGCTGTTCCCTCTGCCCGGTGCTTTTCTTAGCGCACTCTCTGTCGCTCTGCTTCTGTCTGTCCCTCTGTCTCTCTGTACGTGTGTTACTATGGACTAACCCCAAGGTCTTTGCTGAGCTACATCTTCAGCCTTGTTTTGCTTTTTCATTGAGAGACAAGGTCTCACTGCTAAGTCCCCTGGGCTGGGCTCAGCCTCGCAATCACCCTGCCTTGTCCTCCTAGAATGGTGGGGTTATAGACACGGGCCACCTCACCCAGTTTAACAATAAGCTCGCGTCTGTAGAGAGTTGCTGATGAAGCCAAGCTCACAGAGGAGGCGATGGGGGGGGGGGAGCGTGCCAGGCGGCACAGCCAAGGCTGAGCACCTCAGGGACCTCCTTCCTCCTCGGGCTCCTCACTAAGCTGGTGAGAAGGGGGTCAAGTTGGCAGCCCTGGCTCTGAACTGCCAAAGAAGCCATGCCTCACTGTACTCCCACCAGATGCACAGAGCAAATGATGTCCTGCTTTACGCACAAATCCAGCAGCTGAGTGTGATCTCACGTCCCCCATGCTTACCCCAACATCTCTCCTCCGGAATAAGTGGGAAGCCACAAGCGATCCATAACCACAGAGGCACAGGAATCGGGAATAAATATTGGCTCTTGTAGACTAGCTAACTCGGGTGTTATTTATAAGTTCCTGGCCACCTTGTTATTGCCAAGGAAATCTGCTTTCCCTCCTGGCCGCTGTTCTGTCTGGCCTCTCAATCTGGACTTACTGAAAAAAATAGCCATCGTCTTGCTAAAATCACAATGGGGCTTGCATAATGCAGCGCTAAATAACACCCATAAAACTATGAAAATGGCACATTGACATTAAAAGTTATTTTCTTATGGACTTTCACAAGATTCAATGCTTTTGTTCTCGAGAACTCTGCTCTGGTGTTTTAATGTCTCTCTCTCTCTCTCTCTCTCTCTCTCTCTCTCACACACACACACACACACACACACACACACACACACACACACACAGGATAAAAATGTGAGGCAGAATCCCTGCAGAACGCCATTGCCTCTCCCACAAAGGAGCACTTTGGTTTTGCAGAGGGCAGCTGGCAGCCACTGCAGTGCACAGATTAACATCTACCAGGAACTGCGGCTGCCGCCCTGCCGGTGACCTTCGGCAGAGATTTACCTCTTTCTTGGTGAATTTCGGTGAGTGGTCATTCTTGTCGTCAATCAAGATCGTGGCTGTGGCCGTGCCTGTTAAGCCGACATCCTGTCCAGCCATATCTTGAGCCTCGATGATCAACTCATACTTGGGGTTTTCCAGAGTCTGCAAAGCCAAAACACAGCAGAGAAGACAGTGTTTAGGGTAAGGTTACTGTTTGGGAAGGTGGCTGGCATAGTGGCCAGCAGGGAGGCCCCTCCACCCCCATCTAGGGATCTGGAATCATCTGGAATCAGTCACAGCATTTTCACCTCCTGGGTATGAAGCTGCCTTTGAAATCTCTCCAGTGCGTGATCGCTGTGCGGAGACTGGAGATGCTCATGGGCCCTGGCGCTGCTCGCTATCTTTGTTTAAGGGGACACGTGATACAGTCCAGAATGTTTCATTCTGGGATGGACGTTCACAACCACATCAGTCACTGCACAGTGAGTTCCTGAAAATGATCTGGACGCGATGAAACCAGGACAAAGACGGCAGCTTTGGGAGCTCACGTTTGCTGACATTTCTGATGAACTGGGTTTTGGATTCCTATACTTTACAGAAACGGTTGTGCTAATCTTTCCAATGGGCACGTCACACTGCATTTACTACTCCTGTTTTACAGGTAGGGAAAAGCGAGTGAGGTTTAGGGGTCACTTACTGTGGCATTGTCCTTTTAGTCTCCGGAATGCTCACTTTGAAAGATGCATGTTAATCTAACCATGATCTGATAAATGTAACATCAGAAATATTATACGATTTATGTTCTTTGTTATACATGTGATTTTCACTTGGACTATTTGACAGATGCTGGGTGACCATTAACCATCCCAAGCAACTAACCAGACTGCAGTGATGTGGAGATTAAGAGGGCAGTAGCTGGCAGCCAACAATTCACATTAAGCTATGTTAGTGGACGTTCTATGCAGGAGTCTCGTCCTGGCTCAGTGGCACCCATATGTCCTTGGGCGACCACCTGCTTACTCTGCCCACGGGGTTTGGGCTGATTGTCTTTGGCTGCTTTCTACCTGGCAGATTCCTAGAATGAGCCGCTATCAGAGAGGTCAAAGCCCTGTGCTCAGCATGGGGAGGGGCTGCTCCAGGGCCCAGAGTCTGCAGTAGGAATTTAAGCTCGCTCAACCCTGGAACCATGTTGCCCCACAGCGGGTGTGGGCGGGGAGCCGGCCTGAGAACAAACCAGGTTAGTAAGAAAACCACATGTGCACCTTGTCGAGAAAGGAGCAGTTCTCGATGGCTATACTGGAGCCACTTTATCACGCCAGCCTTGGGGACAGCACTGCCAAGGACTTCCCAGCTCACGGAAGTATTTGTTTTCCTTATTTGCTTAAACCAATTTGGATAATAACAAAAATAAAAGGTGTTTACAATGGTACAAACAGCCCCACCAGTATGACAGCTCCAAACCCCGGGGTTACACCAACCAGTGATGAAGACATACTGGGGGAGCAAATCTCAGAAAAGCAACAGGGATCTCAGCCCCTTTCAGAGCTAGGCACTCACAGCAAAGGACTTGGCCTGAGGCTGGCTCTCCCCGGAACTTCCACCCCTCTCTGAAAGGCAGTTAGCTGTTGGCTCCTGTGGGCCTCTAGGGTTATTCCTGCACTGAAGAGCTTCTGAGCTGATCATTTAAGGAGCACAGGTTTGGTCAGTTGGGTAAAAGAGTGCATGACAGGAAGGGGACGCAGCTCTGCACAGGACATTTTGGTTGACGGCAGCTCTACCAGAGTGGAGGTGCACGGAGCTCTCACTGCTGAGGGCAAAGGGAATTCTGACGCTGTACCCTTGGGGCACCACCCTTCCTTTGGAGGGTTCAGGTAGGGCTGACTCCAGCCTTTATCTAGGAGTGGTCACGTGGCTCAGGCCTGGGAAGCCAACACTAAGAGGCAACCCAGAGGCCGGGCCAGATTTGTTTTTTAAAGAATGTTTAGGGAAAAGCAGCTGTCGGCCTGTGACAATGGACAGTGGCAGTGGACCGGCCTGGGCTGGTCGTGGCCATCCTCACCCACACAGAGAAAGTCAGCATGGGAGCGAAGGTAACCCAGACTGAAACGTGGAGGTGTGTCCTTTTACCGTGATGGCAGCCCACGTAGCCATCATCTCTGAAGCCAATATGCCTTTCAGATCTCGGGAATTCTAGAAACCAGTGAATTTCTCCTTTCCTCGAGACACTTGATTTAGATGTTCTGTGAGTAGGAACTAGGCAGTTTTGACTAACATAGCAACTAGTGGTATGATCAATTATCAATTATCTGGTGATTAGCAAGAAAGCTGTTGTACTATACCACAGCATCACAATAGACTTTTCAGGACAGCATTCTAGTCACTTCATGAATACACTTTTTTCTTTACTATTTTCCCTTGTACAGAAATAATTCTTTTTTGCACAGAGAATGTTACTATATATATATTTTTTTTTATGTCAAGAGTTTATGTGTCTGCTTCATTGGCGCCTAACAAACAACCTGTCTCCATGTTCTGCTGGGTGCTAGAGACAAGCGCTGGGAGAAATCGGGTCTCTTCCTGAGGAGGTCAGAGGTGAACCCTGAGGACAGTCCCATCCCATACACAGGTAAGCTCAGCCCAGGTCCGTCTCAGTCAGGCGGAGGCACGTTGCTATGACAATGCAGAGGATGGACACACTGGCAGGGCTCTTTTGTTGTCTGACAAAGTTTCTAAATGATTTTAAAACAGGAACTCAGCCATTCTCATCTCCAGAAGTAAATGAAACCTCATGATTATCATGGGAAATAGATTAATCTGGTAGGGAGTCAATTAGACTATGAAACAGGTAAGTTATAGGGGTTGGCATAAGCTATCCCCAAAGTCTCAATTTTCTGGCTACCATTAAAAATGTTTTTATTGCTATTTTCCAGCTATGTGAGAAAATTAAACTGGTGCAATCATTTCTAAAGAGAAAAGTTAGGGTCCTTCTCCACCCGTAGCCAACCCTAGTCCTAAGATGTAGTCAGTATAGTTTGGTCTAGTGTGTCTCTTTCCATCTTCCTATACATCACACACAAACACGCGTGCTGTATATCACACATACTTCATACACATGTTTACACTCACGTGTAAGCAGAACACTATCCCCCAGCTATGCATTACGTTTTGCCATCTCACTTTTATCTCAGTCCTGATGATCTGTCTATCCACGTTCACAGCTGGGCATTGGCTCTTTGGGTTAACCACCATCTCGTACTTAGTCAACTCCTATCATTGGGGTTGCTTGCAACTTTCACCACAAAAGGCAACTCAGACATCAAAAGCTGCTGGTATTTTGGGGTTTTTCTATAATGAATTTGAATGAGAATAAGAATTCAAACTGAATAACCCGTAGTGAAAGTATCCTCCTGTGAAATGCAAAAGACCCAGTCCTTGTTTAAAAAATGAGAGAAGCTGCCGCATGAATTTCTGAGGGTTCCCAGTTCCTTGTGTTTGACTCTTGAGCCCCTGTGACCGAACCTTTTCTGAGCGGTCCTTCCTAGCTCTCACGATCACACTTCCTTCAAATACACCTACTCAGCACTGTCCATCTCACTCAGAGGTCATCCTGAGTTTGTTGCCCTGACAGATGAGCTCCTGCCTAGCTGGGCAGTTAGCCATGGGTGACCTTTCTCTGTAAAGTCCTTTTGATGCAGAGAAATGGGCTCCAGTGGCCATGGGTCACGTGTGTTTCCCTCAGGGTCTTAGTTACTTTCCTTGTTGCGGAGACAAAATACCTGACACCCAAAGTGAAAAGAGGAAAGGTTTACTTGGCTTACAGTTCATAGAGGTTTCCATCCATAATTGACTGGCTCCAAGGCAGGGTGGCATGGCAGAGGGGTGTCACAAAGGATAAATGATCCATGGCAAAGCAGGGCAGGCAGAAGGCAGCAAGCAACAAGCAAGGGACAAAGCAGCCCTCTTCCTGTCTCCTCTATCCAGGCTGCCTACCCTTAGAGCAGGTAGCACTCCTACCCCTCATCATGGCATTGTGCTGTGAATCAGTCCCAGCCTCAACCCTTGATCCCAACCTCCTGGATCAGCCCCACCGATGGCTGCATGATGCCTGGATTCCAGCCCTAATGCTGGGCAGGAGTTGGCAGATTCACACGCACTCCTGATCCATGGTGGGCCAGGCAGATTTTGGGAATACGGAATGTGGAGCCCAGAGGCGAGGAAGGAGTAGATGACCAGGTCTCCTGCTTTCTCCACAGGACACCAGGGTCCAGGAGGGGGGTTTGCCTTCTTGAATATTTCAGCAGGAAAATCACTGCCCTCATGTTTCTCTGCCTTATAGGTGAGGCACCTGGCTCTGGGGGACAAGACCTTTGCCTGTCCAGCTGCTCTGTCACTAGATGAGAGGCCTGAACAGGACAGAGGATAATTGCCCTCCCAAGGTCACACTGTACTCGCCAAGGGCTTCTCCTGACTCTGTTTCTATCTGGCTCAAGGTTCTCAGAGATGAGGTGGGCGCAGTCACCTCCAACTGTGTCTGTCTGGTTTTAGGCTCAGAGAAGAGCGAGGCCTCCAACTCCAGAAAGCTTTAGAAAGACCCAAGCCCTGGTTTCAGGGTTCTGCTGCCCACTGCCAGCTTCAGCTGTTTCTTAGGCTCTGTGACACATCCCAGCATTTACCTATGAGGCTCTTTGTGGCACAGCAGCAGCCAGAATCACTTTTGGTCGCCAGCCACCAAACGCACCTGTGCTGAAGACAGTGCTGTGAGTTCACCAAGTCCTAGCTCCCTGGACTCGGGGAGCAGGAAGCCAGACCACCCTTCCAGCTTCCATGCAGTGAGATGAGCTGTGGGACGGATGCTGGCCAATGGGTGCAGGTCCATGAGGTACCCCAACCCCCAGGCCCTATTTTCCTTTCCCCTGGATCTCTGGAGCTCGGATGTCTGACCAGCTGCGTGGAGTGGAGCCCTTTCTAACACATTCTACTTTTCAGATGCAAGGGCTGCTTGTTACAGTACTTAGCTCACCTCCACTAAGGCGAGAGCTGTGTTTCCTGTTGTTTTATTTTGAACACTGTTTATTGGTTCCCCAGGTGCATGACAAAAATTTCAAGGGCAGGAACCATGCCTTTGCCCCAAGACCTATCCAGGATTCAGCACAGCAGGTGGGCAATCTATTTTCATTCTTGACAGTGATGATCTATTACTGTTTTCCTGAACTAAATTATATCTTAAAGGCCTGAACATACCTGTGGCATTTCCAAGCCAAGGCCATGGTCCACAGCTTCTGTTCCTACTCTGGGGGAGCTCTAGAACCCTAAGGAGTCAGGATTTTGTTTTGCCCAAGAAATGCACTGTCTCACTGGAAAATGAAATCGGCTCCTCTGATTTTCTTGGAAGCCATCTGATCTATGAGCTATATTTCAGAGTCCAGCTGCTCTTCTGGTCATGCATGTGTCCTGCACTGGCAGCTGTCCCCTGGGCATCTCCAACCCGTCGGTATCTATCCCTGAAACAGAGGGAGATGATGCATCTTCAGCAGGAGCCTCAGAGCCTCTCCCCAGACAAGGGCCAGGTTCACTGAGCACACTGATTTGCAAACCGAACATTTCATCTTGAAAAAAGAATCAAGCCATGTCATTAAATATGGCACGTAATCAATCTCGGGACCTTTGATGTTTCTGAATGGCGACGCTGATTTCCATACAACTATGCATTTAACGGAACATTTATCACTAATAACAAGCAAAATGGTAGCTGTGGGGGAAGCCAGTGAGCAAGTGTCACATGCAGAAAGGCTTTGTCACTAACTCACACACTCCTCGACCCTCTGTTCATCCGCCCCCACCATGTCTTGCTGCACATTGTGAATTTCTCATCCCGGCACCCCCATTTTTTTCTTGCTGTTGAATATTACATCTCTACTTCTTTCTGGAGACAGCTTTCTGCTTAGTGCTAATGGTCACTATTCACTGGCTTGCAGTTCTAGGAAGGCTTGGGAGCTGAGTGGCAAGCAGAGTGGCTGACATTCAGGAAGGGGACAGTAAAATCTGATCAGCTGTGATCACCCTGGGCCCATCCCTTAGTAGCTGGTGATCTCTGCCAAGCTACTCATACCTTCATTGCTTTGGCTTCCTCATTTGCAAAACAGGGAGAATAAGAGTGCTTATAAGGGACTTGATGATTAAAAGACATAAAAAACAAAACAAAACAAAACAAAACAAAACAAAACAAAACCCCTGCTAAGCGTAGAGCTGAACAAAGAGCTTAGTAGATAGTAACTGTTAATATTTAGTGAAATCTTTGAAATATCTTTTAGAGGTGTGCAGCCGGAGGGAAGGGTTGTGGGACTGGAATGCTGGCCCCAGCCCCCTCATAAGGCAAGTGGGCCCTTCCCTTATTAAAGATTCTGATGGGACTCAGATGCTGGAACAGCACAGTGGCCACAGCCCTGCAAGAGCCCAGTAAGCAGAAGGCATCATTGAGCAGTGTCCAGGTTCGTGGGCACAGAAACCGTGAGGTCACGGTGGGTTAAAGCCACTAGGTTTTAAGGTACTTTGTTGTGTGGCAATACATGACGAACAGTTTTTCCTCCAGCACTTAGTGCAGTCTGTAATGTTCTTGTCTATTGATTACTAGCTTATTGACTATCTTGACCGTAGCAATCCAAGCTCCATTAGATCAGGGGCCGTGTCTGGTTTAGTGCTTTATCACTGTGCTACTAATTCCATTCTAGGGACATTGCAACTATGGATAAATTTTTATAAAAGCATGAATGATAGAAAACAGTGTATCTGTAAATGTTTAACAATAGCATCTCCTGGTATGTAATATTTGTCAATTTTGGTGGTTCAGATACTCTTCTGATTTGAAGCTTCCAATGTGATGTCATTCCAATGTGTATCAGGTGGAAAGAGAGACACAAAGTCAGCTATTGTGAGCAGGTAAAAACAGGGTCCAGTGTACGAATTCTGCAGTGGGAGTCAAGGGAAGCCAGAAGGAGGCATTTTTGCAAGACTCCTTGCACCATATTTCCTGAAGAGAGACCACATCCTTCTCTGGGTTAGCAGCACCTGCCGCCTGGTCTATAAATATTGCACCAGATTGGGCAAAACATTATCTGAAGCAGAAGGCACTGTTGTCTGTCTGGGCTTTGATTTATCTGCTCGAACCTCATTGCACTGGGAATAGGCAGTCTCTAAATCCAGCAGGGGGTACACACATTTCCTCTTAAGAAGCAACCCATCCTGCTGCAGGAAGTGAGAGACATCCTTCCATCTGATCCCCAAGAGTCGCAGCAACAGGTGAGGCTGCTGTGACTGCTGCCTTTAGGCCTCCTTCTACCTTGCTTCCTGGGGCTAATGCGAACATTCACGTCCCTGGCTGTCACCTGCTGCCTTTTCATTCTAGGCTGGGGCCTGGTGGGTAAGGAGGCAGAGCTCATTTCCCTGGATTTACTGGCTGCAGCAAAGGCGGCAGGGTGGGCAAGCAGCAGGGGAAATAAGCGCTGCCTGTTAGACATATGTGGTGGAGTAAGCTAGTGACGGATTGCAGGTTGAGGGATACCAGAGTCAAATAAAACACTTCTGGGCAAAGCGGACATCTCTGGATGTTACCCATGAGCTACAGTAATAAACCGCAATGGCCTTCACAGCCTACCTGGGAGAATCATCTCCTTCAGGGCCACGGCGGCAACTAGTTGACATTCAGTTTGGTTCTATTGAAACATTTATTTAGTGTCTGCTAGGTTCAAGTAACTCTGCTAGGAGGTGATGAACCATACAGAGCTCCCCATGGTGAGTTTCTAGCCCCAAGAAATGAACCAAAAGAAAATATCTAGGTGTGGGGACGCGAGCACTACGGAAGGGTACTGAGTAAGGGCTGTGTGAAGGGGACAGAGTGCAGGGTACTGCTTAATTCAGTACACTTTTACTGAGCACTTGCTAAGTGTCAGATATGGATTGTGCTGGGTCCTGAAGACTGACATGACAAGCTCAGGACCAGAGACCAGCACCCAGAAAACCTAAGTGGGATGAACCAGGGTGAGCAAGGAGGATTGTGGGGCCACAGAGGAGATGCCCCCCAGACCCAGGCCCTGTGGCTGGAGGCAGGGGCTGGAGGAGATTAAGGGGAGATGCCTTCTGAAGGTCCATCCTACTCCAGGCTGAGGACAGGGGCCGTCAGAGGAAGTCTGTCTCTGTGGAAAGAGTTGGGAGGCCACCCGTCCCAAAGGCTGCCTCTGGGTCTGCTCCAGACCGCGCTGTGGGAACAGGAGGGAGAGGAAGCCGCTCCTGCTGTCCCGGAGTCGCGGACTTGGTGGATACGACACGTGCATCAGCAGTCGGCGGGCGGCAGTGGGCAGCAACAGAGTGAGCTGCGTGCTCCGGAGGTGCAGCTGGTGAGCGGGGTGGCCGTGCAGCAGCCAGGATGGCATGGGCAGCTTTCCTGTGGCTTCTGTTTACGGTGGGGTTGGGGCTGAGCCTTCCTGGCAAGAGTGGATGTGAGCGGAGTAAATTCGGGGCAGAGGAAGAGCCAGAGGAAAACCTGGAGGTGCAGGCTGAAGCCACTGGGTCAGACTCAGTGACATGGGGTGCACCGGCTGTAGATCCCTGAAAGCCCCCAGCAGTCACCCATGGAGCCCCACCAGGGAGACAGAGCAGAATCTCTGGTGCCTGTGGCTGGCTCACAGCTCCAACTGGGAACGTGTTGGAGAATTTATTTATCTATTTGAAGTAGAGACCCCTAAAACTGAAGAAAAATAACATAGTTTCAAGGCGCTTCGCTATGACTTTGATATTATTTCGCCCCGCACTGTGTGTCCACTGTGTGTCCACTGTGTGTTGGCTGTCTTCTTGCTTGTCTTCCTGGCAGTTGGCCGTGACCTGTCACAGCAGTGGTCCCTGCGGGTGCTCCGGATCTGGAGTGTGAGTTGGCGCTTGAACTAGGTCTCGTGGGAAGCCAGGGGTGGCGCCTTCACACACACGTGGTCACCAGGGCTGGCGCTGGGGTCAGGAGCCAGAGTGGGCCCAAGCATTTGCCTTCCTGCGGAGCTGGGGGTTCACCTCCCCTCGCTGTTCTCGGGGACCGTGAAACCCGCGGGTAGCTCTGCACGGACCTTAGGTCTCCTGCTTAGGGTGCGGTGCGGAAAGCAGTTTCCCAACTCAGCCCCCTGCGAAGCTTCCTTAGTTCCTGCTTTCTAGAAAACAAGCGCATTCTGGGTTGCGGTGCCCTCCCTCTGCTGCCTGCTTCCTACTCGCCTCTAGATGTCTCTGCTTCTCTGGTTCCCCTCAGTGCCAGCCCCTGCCCCTGCCATCTGGCCTTTCTCCCTAGTGATGTCAGCTCTGGTGGCACCTGCCAGCTGCCCTCAGTGACTGTCTGCAGACATCCCATTGCCATTGCTGCAGGTGCTCCTCCTGACCCTTCTGGGGCTCACTGTCTTTATTGTCCCTGCTGTCACAGGACCTGAGTCCCCCACTGCCTCCCCCGAGTCACTTCCATAGCATCCAGATTGTTCCTTCTGCTTCCTTCTGAATCACTCACCATCCACAGCGGGGGAGAAGGAGGTGCAGGGAGCCCGGCCTGCTTGGGACCTCTGGTGAACCCTCCAATAGGACTTCAGCAGCTGGACACAGCATTCGAGCACCTCAAGCACAAAAGACAAACTCTCTTCCCCTCTCAGTCCCCTCACACTGCACTGTGTTCCAGTGACACCAGGTGTCTGGGGCTCGCAATGCCCTGCCTGGGCTTTGTCACCACAGTCCCTTTGCACACACCATCCTGACTCCCTGCCACTGTCCCTGGAAAACAATCTGTCCTTAAAAACCTAGCTTAGGTGTTGCCTCCCTCAAACAGCCTTGTTTGTCCTCCCAGAGCTACTCCTTGCTGCTCTTCTTGGCGCCATCTGCATGCCATGCACAATGCTTCTCTTTTAGGTGACTTAGTGACAGTGCATAGCACTGGTCTGTCCTGTGATCAAGTTTGGCGTGTGCTGAGTCAGTCGAGCATCACGAACAACACATGTGGGAGTGAGTGATAGCTGTCATCCAGCCTGGGCTCTTGAAGCGTTCGTACTTTGTTCTTTCAAAGTTTTTCTTTTTAAAGCTTTGATTGGCACATCGTAATCACATGTCTTTCTAACAATGCCATAATGCAATATTGTGTGTGCGATTGTGTACGGTCAAGCCAGGGTAATTAGCTTTTGCATCTCCTCAAACATTTATCATTTCTTTTTGCAAAGAGCCTGAGAATGCTTCTCCTTCAGCTGTTTTGAAACATAATAAATTGCGCAGACTAGGGTCTCCCAGCTGTGCTATAGACCACCAGAACTCCTTCCTGGCTAACTGGATTCTGGTATCGGTCATCCAGCCTTTCTGTTGCTGTCACCTCCCTGTCCTGGCCTCTAGAGACCACTATCCTAAAGGTTTCACATCTTCTAAGGCAGACAGCACAATGGTCCCCAAAGACGTCCGTGTCCTAATTCCAGCTACCGCTTTCATCTGCCTCCCAGGGCTGCCAGCCTTCCCACCCATCTTCCTGTCTCTTCTCTGGAAAACACTTCCCTTTCAACCCTCTGATGTGTAACGGCCTCCAGACCCCTGCTGCAAAACCTGTCCAGCAGGAAGATGGCCGTCCTCCCATCCTGAGGGGATGAATGGCCAGTTGGATTGTGGGAGACTCTTCTCTTCATGTTTGTGGAACTCTGAGTACTTATCACAGTCCGCAGAGAGGCAGTGAGGGCAAGAGCTGTCTTCTACTCCTGCCATATCCCCAGCACACGGCTCCCCAAGACACTGAGATCCTAAGACGCTGTCTTGATGTGAGTGTTGGGCCACTGCCTTTGAAAATGCATTGAACTTACTTGAAATCACCCAGGGTAGGGTGGATAAGGAGGTTGTGGCTTTCCTGGAGTGGGTGGGAGAAGGCCCTTCTTGGCTTTTGGAGAGAGGCTGGAGTAAAGGGAGAATGCGGGCGCTTTGGAACCACTGGGCAGGGCTCTCCCTCACCGCCACGCTGCTCCTACCCCAGTCTCAGCCCAGGCCAGCCACCCGTCCTGGGGGCCACAAGATGGAAGTGGGGCCCACAGAGTGGGAGCCATGGGGTCCTCAGGTGAGCAGGCCTGTGTGGGAATGACCTTTCGAAAACCACAAACAGAGGGACAGGAGGACGTCGTTCAGACGAGCCTCCTTGAAGCCAGCTGGGGCTGTCTCTGGCGACCCTGGGGGGCCATCTTTGCCACAGTATAAAATCAGGAAACTCGTGTTTCTGGCATTCACCAGGCACTCTTAGAAAGCAAATAGCTTTTGTTGGGTTTCAATTTATTACCATCTAAAATGTCATTCTCTGTATGGGTAATAAAAGATAATACGTTTTATGGTAGCTCCTTATGTTAAGGTTTTACAAAATCTGTTATTAAATGATCTGCATAGAATCTAAATGAACCTTACTAGGTTACACGAAATAGCAAGGTGGTTTTATTCCCTTTCCTCTCCCCCAAATCAAGCACAGCGAGAAGGGCGGCACTCTCTGTATGTTTTCTAATCGCACAGCAGAAGGTAATGCTTTTAAGGTCAGACGAAAAATTGTGCTCTGCTGGGTAATCGGCTTCACAGAGTTACACACTGGTCACAACATCCAGCGAATTCAATTACAGACGCCCGATGACAAAAACGCAGGAACCCACCCGGGGTTGGAGGAGGTTGCTAAAATTAGGTTCTAAATGTCTACGACTTGCAGCGATTTCAGCTTTACAACCTTGACCAAGCCAACAGACCTCTGCATGTTAATAACTCCTGCCCGTTAATTTCAGGTACTTAATCAGGGCTCCATCCTCCCCTCAGAAAAGTGCCATCGACACGGGCTTCCTTGAGTTGAGTCATCGCAGTTTTTCAAATCCTGCTCCCGTTCGGAGGTGATCGCCTGATCAAATCTGCCACCCAGGGTTACTTTTCATCAGCATTACACGTTGTCCCTTAAGTCGAATGTGTTTTTATGCAAAGCTTACTTTTGCTTAGAGCTCTTTCTATTGCTAGCAATAATTCCAGGTAGCTTTCAAGGCAAAGGCCAGGTTTGCAAGTCATGAATCAGCCATGACACCTGGCCACTCCAGCCATGGACAGGAAAGCACTTTGGGACTCTGTCTTGATGCTTTCATTGGGTTACAGTCTCTGAAAATAGATTGAACTAATTCTAAATCATCTGAGGGACAAAGCCACACAGGGTAGATCCAAAATGACATCACTGCTGTTCTTTTGAAAACGAATTTCTATAGGATGGAGAAAAAGCACTGAGAATAACCCATCTGTGGGACACCACACTTTCCATCACCTCCCTTTGGCATTATTTGCCAGTGCCTTGATGACAGCCAGCCCTGCCCTGCTGCCCGGACCAACCCAGGTGTGACCTTGGCACCCATTGTCTATTTTGTTCTTGAAATCCTCTTGGCTCAGCTGACAAAGGCAAAGCCGATTAACAGCCTGGAATGCTCCTCAAGCAAGGAACAAAAAGTCAAACGCTACAACTTAACGCAGGGTCTTGCCCTACACGGCTGAGACTCGCAGACAGATAGAATGTTGATGAAGCTGTGTGTTTTCCTTCGCAAATAATAAAACCTGTAAACATGCCCTTGGAGGGCTCCTTTTTATTTTATTTTAAAAAATAACAATAAATAGAGTCTCTGCCTTCCTGCTGGTCTCTCTCCAGAGTCCTCTTCAAAGAGGAAGAGAACTGAACTCTGTTGCCCATCGCTTTAGGAGGAAATGCCAGTGTCTCATTTTTCCTTCTCCTAAAGGGGCTACAGACCCCAGCCCTGTGTTTAAAACACACCCTGTGCCTCCTGCTCCCTCCTGGATCTAACCTCAAGCTCTAGGCCTTCCCACTCTATTCCACACATGCCTGCTCCTTGTCTGTACAGCTGGGTTCCACTCAGACCGTTATTCTAACAGTCACGGCCACATCCACCCAGCACCTACACTTTGCAATAAATACAGTGGACCCTTGACTTATGAACTCAGTTTGTTCATAGGGACCGGAGGTAACTCAAGTTGGTTGTAAGTCAAGAATATCTTTCCTACAAGAAATAATGGAAATATCCCTAATGCATTCCGAGGCTCCCAAAGGACCCTCTAACTAACTTTTTCACAACAAGAAAGGGCTGTATAATGTGTGTGATTTACCAGAAACACTGATAATTTTCCTAGTGTACTAACTAGGAAGTTATAAAATGTGCCTGGCTTACCAGGAACAGCAGTTTTGTGCTGCACTCACCATGCAGGTGGACATCTCTGGCTGCGGGAAGGGAGGATGCAGGGACAGTGGTTGCTATGGAGGGGACGCCCCTTACCACAGGAGCACGGGACTCGGGCTCTGCTGTGCTTTCTTTCCTGGGAGAGGCTGTGGCCCCAGGACCTGCTGCTGTGCTTTCTTTTCAGAACTACAAACCAGCCTAAGCTTGTCTCTCTCTGTCTCTTCTTTAACACTGTTTTGTAGTGTGACATGACTGTGTCTATTAGTGACCCTTTCTGTGGTGACAATTACCAGGGATGCCTGAAGTGAGTCCCCAGTCTCCCGCCAGATGGTACAGTGCATGGTGGAAAAGAAAAGAAAGAGCAGGAGACAAAATAGAGCACGCAGCGAGGATCTGGGGTGGCCAGTTGCTCTTGGGGAACAAAGGCTCAGCATCTCCAGCTAGCCACTGTTTTACTTGGCTCATGCCGGGGAGGGGTTCTGTGCTTTCCTGGACAGTATAGAAATAGTGGTTGGATGGGCAAGTTAAGCATCACAGAGGAGACTTTGTAACACATGCTGGCCTTGAAGTCACAGCAGTCCTCTTGTCTCAGCCTCCCAAGTGCTGGGATGATAGTGAAACAGCCAATTTTCTGTGCTATGTGCTGAGTCTCCTATGGAGCTTTCTTTGAGGTGGAGACCAAGATGGCGGAGCAGTAAGCAACAGAGAAACAGCCTCTCAAAGAGTCGCTGTCCAGACACTGGAGTATAACATTGTGTGGAAGACCAGAAGGAGAGGAGTGGGCTCGCTGGACTCAGGAAGAATCTGAAGCATGAATTGATGCCCACAGAGAGAGTGAAGAGAAAAACTTCAACAAGGTGCCTTCTCTCTGAGATAGGATTTACTGCATGAGAGGAGTGGTTTGAACCCATGGATGCATGGTCATGGTGATGGTGACAGATGGTGACCCCAGAGGCCTCTGCAGAGACAAGCGGCAGTAGAAGGGAACAGTGGACATGGAGGACTGCATTGGCTGGTGGTGAGTGCTGAGGACTTAGTCCTCCTGTGGGAGAGAGTGATTGTCTGGGAGCCATCTTGGAGACTGGCAGGTTAAACTCAGAACCTAGAACTGCTGCAGGCTCCATCTAGCGGCTCCCAGCTGGGCTCAGACCAGGGGAAATTGCTCAGGCAGCAGCAAGCCCAACGTATCTGATCTCAGGGCAGGACTTCTGAGATTATCAACCACCCCAGCAAAAGGATATCGCTGGCTTGCTGGGACAGCTTGGCATGATTTGGGATTCTGTCTTCACAGGTTTTCTACTAGAGAAACCAGAGAGAAGCCTGGAAGTGAACTGCTTTTCTTTCTTTTTCATTTTTTCTCTTTTTCCTACATTGTTTTTATATGAGTGTGGAGGTAGTTCCTAGCCTCTCTGTGAGTGTGGCCCTGCTCTGGTCTTCCTTTTATCTCATCCATCTCTCTTTTCTTTCAGCCTTCTGCACCAGGTTCCCACAGTTGGCATGATCCCCCTTTGTCCTCCAGCCTTACTTCTGATCTCTTTCTCTTCTTCTAATTCTCTATTTTCTCCTTAATCCATTTTAAATTATTTAACCCCCAAGGGCAAAATTGACACATTAAGGACTTACACACTGCATATAATTTTCTGATTTGTTTTACATTTTGTTTATATAATCATAAATCTAGTTCATATGGTTAGAAGTAGCAAATTGAGAGGTTGCTCAGTTTGTCATTTTCTAGGCTGTTTTTGATGCTATTGGTACTACTATAGCCCAAACTGTCTTAATTCTTCTAAGCAGCTGTTGATACTGGAATTCCATGGCTGAGATTGACTAAGGGCCATAAAAAATACTGTGGCACAGTGCCAAAGAACCGAGGAGTAGGACAAACAAGCAACAATTTCCCATCTCCAAGAAACTGAAGAGGTAAGATCTTCCAACAGACTAAAAACTCAAAAACCAGCTACACCTAGAAGATACTTCAGAGAAGTAACCATCACTGAAAGGTTCTAAATATTACCAATAAAGCAACCCACCATAGGCAATTTGTGAGCATCACCCTAGGAATTAAACTTAAAAAAGAGAAAATAAAATTAAAAGACACTTAAACAAAATGCAAACCCAAACATCTAGTTCTCCAAAGGCAAATCCAGAGGCCAATGAGGTGAGCCAATCTGAAAGCCCCCCCTCAGGTCTCTCTTAAGTGGTAACAACAAAGAAATTGAATGAAGCTCTGGAAAAACAGAAATCAGAAATAATTTCTCAGATAGCTATAGAGATTATCAAAACATACACCATACTTAATGACATTAGTGAAGATAGACAAAAAAAAAGATGAGTTTAAGAAAATTATGGAAGCTCAGCATTTGAAAGAAATGGAATCCATAAAGCAGATTCAAGAAGATACCTAGGAGAATAAAAACTCCATGTAAAGTATTCAAATAAGATTAGGCCAATGTAGGGATAGGATCTCAGATATTGAAATAGGCTTGCAGTTAGTGACCAGGAAAAGAAAGATTTCTCAAAAATAAGCATGAGAAAGCAATCCAGCAGCTGCTAGATGAGACAAAGAAGAATAACTTAATATTTATTGAAATCAATGAAAAAGAAGGAGATCCCACAAATGACATTAAAAAAATGTTCACAGACACATGGCAGAAAACTTTCCTTGTAGAGAAAAAGAACTTGACATACAGATAAATGAGGCATATAGAACTCCAATTAGCCATGATGAAAAAAAAAAATCTACAGTCAGGCATATAATAGTCACGATTCCAGAAATTCAACACAAGAATAGAATCTTAAAAGCTGTTAGAGAAAAGAAACAAATCACATACAAAGGAAAGCCCATCAGAATCACAGCTGACTTCACAGTAAACATTCTGGAGTCAAGGAGAGCACAGAGTGAAGTATTTTAAGTTCTAAAGGAAAATAATTTTCAACCTAGATTGATGTACCCTGAAAAACTTTCATTCAAAATTGATGGAGAAATAAGATACTTCCATGATGAAGAGCATCTGAGGAAACTTATGACCTCCAAACCAACACTCCAAAATGTTCTGAAGGACATTCTAGAAAGAAATAATAAGGACTACAGTTCCATGAACCCAAACAGAAGGAATCCACCAGGGAAGACAAACAATTAGAGGAAGGGGAAAAAGGGGAACCAATCACAGGAAAATAACATAACAAGGATAAGTCAATACATAATAGTTATAACCATCAATGTCAATGGTCTCAGTTCACCAATCAAAAGACACACACTGGCAGAATGGATCAAGAAGCAAGATCCAACAATATGCTGCATACAAGAAAGCAACCCGCTTGCCTCCCTGGTAAGCAGCTGTGGCTTGAGTGAGCAGTGGGCGCCTCAGTGAGAGAACCAACCAGCGTCTCTGTCTCCCGAGATCCTGCCACATTGGAACTTAGGGCGCTGGGAAAGAAAGCAACCCATTTGCTCCCTGGTAAGCAGCTGTGAGCCTACTGGTGCACAGGCTGAGAATCAAACATCCCATCCTCCCCTCGCCCCTGTTAGCAAATGGGAGCCAGAGGTCTGAGCATCTCTTGGGATGTTGACCATATGCAATATAGCAAATATGGGGGATCTCCTTCTACCATCTCTTTGAAGGCAAATATTGTTATCACTGTTTTGCTTTGTTCTGATTAATTGTATTGCTCTATTCAATATTCTGTTTTGATAAGTTCTGTAGTGTTCTGTATTTGGTTTGATTTTGTGGTACCTGATTGAAAGGACAACTATTGTGAAGACAATGAGATATACTATGGTACCTATTACTGTTATCCCAGTATCCTGCCCTGACATTCTGTACCAATGTCACTGCGTTGTCTCATTTGGCTTTGTTCTGTCTTATTCTGTTGTATTTTACTCCCTTCAAAATAATTAAAAAAACGAAAAAAAATTTAATTTGAAAAGAAATTCATATACTGAAAGTCAAAGTTTAGAAAATAATACTCCATGTGATGGGAACCCAGAAAAAAAGCAAGGGTAGCTATTCTATTTGCAGACAAAGGGAATTTCAAACCAAGATTGATTAAGAGAGATAAAGAAGGTCACTGCAATCTCATAAAGGGAACAATCCAAGAGGAAGAGATAACAATCATAAATATATATGGAAGAAATAATGCACTCAACTATACAAAACATGAAAAAAATCAAATAAGTCCTAATACAATTGTATTGGGAGACCTCAATACCTGACTGTCACAAAAAGACAGATCAACTAGACAAAAGTCAATAATGAAATACTAGAACTAAATCAAACTTGTGGACAAATGGACTTAATAGATGTCCATATGGTGTTCCACCCCACAACATCAGAATATACATTCTTCTCAGCTGAACATGGGATGATCTCCAAAACAGACCATATATAGGCTCATAGAATATGCTTAAATAAATGCAAAGGAAGTGAAATGATCTTATGCATACTATCAGACCATAGAACAATGAAATTGGAACTCCATCATAAAAGAAACCACAAGAACTTCATAAACACATGGAAATTAAATACCACCCTACTTAACAACCAATGAGTTACAGATGAAATTGAAGAAGAAATTAGACAGTTTTTACAGTTGAATAATAATGACAATACAACATTCCAGAAATGGGACACAATGAAAGCAGTCTTGAGGGAAATTTATAGCATTAAATATTCATATCAGGAAAATAGAGCAAGCAAATATAAATAACTTAATGGTGAACCTCAAACTTCTAGAAAAAGAGCAGATTAAGCCAAAAGCTCATATTAGGAAGGAATTATAAAGATCGTAGCAGAAATGAATGCACTGAAGACTAAAAAAATACATAGAATCAATGAATCGAAAAGTTGGTTCTTTGAAAGATTAAATAAAATTGACAAACCCTTATCCAACTTTACCAAGAAAAGGAAAGACTCAAACCCATGCAACTAGGAATGGAATGAAAAAGGTGAAATCACAACAGACGCTGCAGAAATCCAGAAGATCATCTATACCTACTTTGAAAAATTGTGTTCTAATAAGATGGAAAATACAGAAGAAATGTACATATTCCTAGATATGAGTTTGTTATCCATGTACAGGAATGCTATTGATTTTTGAGTGTTGGCTTTGTATCCAGCTACTGAATTTGTTTATTAAATCTAGTACTCTTTTGGTGGAGTTTTTGGGGTCTTCTATGTAGAGTATCATGTGAATTACCAAAGTGGAATCAAGAATATACAAAAATCCTAAATAAACCAATATCAATCAGTGAAACTGAAGATGTAATTAAAAATCTATCCACAAAGAAAAGCCTGGGCCCTGACAGATTTACTTCTGAATTCAAGTAATTTAGATAAGACCTAACACCACTATTTCTCAAACTCTTTAATGAAATTGAAAGGGAAACAATACTTCAAATTTTATTCCTGGAAGCAAATATTACTCTGATACCAAAGCCAGAGAAGGACCCAACTAAGAAAGAGAATTACAGGATACTTTTCCTTATGAACATGGATGCAAAAATCCTCAGTAAGATACTATCGAACAGACTGCAGCAAATCATCAAGAAGATTATACACTATGATGAAGTGGGATTCATCCCAGGGATGCAGGGATGGTTCAACGTATGTAAATCCAAAAATGTAAAACATTATATTAACAGAGCCAAGGACAAAAATCACATGATCATCTCAATAAATGCAGAAAAAGCTTTTGACAAAGTTAAGCACCCATTCATGATAAAAACCCCACAGAAAATGGAATAGGTGATCTTTATCTCAATCTGATAAAAGCCATCTATGACACACCAACAGCCAACATCATACTATGGACAAAAAGTGAAAACTATCTTTCTAAATTAAGAAAGACAATAATGTCCACTGTCTCCACTCTTATTCAACATAGTCCTAGAAAATTTAGCTGAAGTAATTAGACAAGAGAAAGCAATTAAAGGAATAAATATAGGAAAGGAAGAAAAGCTATCGTTATTTGCAGATGACATGATACTCTACATAGAAGACTCCAAAAACTCCACCAAAAGAGTACTAGATTTAATAAGCAAATTCAGTAGCTGGATACAAAGCCAACACTCAAAAATCAATAGCATTCCTGTGCATGGATAACAAACTCATTGAGAGAGAAATCAAGGAAATGACACCTTTCACAACAGCATCAAAAAAAAAAAAAAGAAATACCAGGAATCAATATAACAAAGGATGTAAAAGACTTTTATGTTGAAAACTATAGCACTCTGAAAAAGGAAATTGAAGTGGATATTAGAAAATGGGGAGATATCCCATGGTTTTTGGTAGAAGGAACCAATATAGTGAAAATGGCCACACTTCCAAAGCTCTTATGCAGATTCAATGCAATCCCCATCAAAATTCCAATAGTGTTATCTCATAGAATTAGAAAAAACAATCCTAAAATTCATCTGGAACCAGAGGAGTCCTAAAATAGCAAAGGCAGTCCTGGGCAACAAAGACAAGACAGGGGGCATCACAATCCCTGACTTGAAATTATACCATAAAGCTACTGTGATAAAAATAGAATGGTATAGGCAAAAAGCCAAAAAAGACCTGAAGATTAGTGGAACAGATTAGAAGATGCAGAAACAACTCCAGACACACTAAGCCACATTATCTTTGACAAAGGCGCCAAACATTCACTGGAAGAAAGATAGCCTCTTTAATAAATGGTGCTGAAAAAACTGGCTCTACACATGCTGAAGATTAAAACTGGACCTATATCTTTTACCATGAAATAAGCTAAAATCAGATGGATCAAAGATCTTAATATTAAAATAAATATTAAATCTGCTTGAAGATAGAGTAGGTAAAACTCTTTAAGTGTAGGTAAAGACCTTACAAATGAAACTCCAACTGCACAAGAACTACCACAAAGAATCAACCACTGGGATCTCACCTTACTGAAAAACTTTTGCATTTCAGACAGAAACCATTAACAGAGTGAGGAGACAACCCACCATGTGGGAGAAGACGTTTGCCAGCTGTAGGGAGCGGCGTGATAGCCTCACTGCTGCCACCCCATCCCGCCCTCCTGTGGGCATTTGGTGCGTCTGCCTAAATTACCCATGATCCTCTTTGCCTGGCCGGACATGACTGCGAGCTATCCGGTCTCTCCACAACATCTCTGCCTGATGATGACAATTTCCTGCCCTCACCTTATATAAACCATGTTCACTTCCTCAATAAAGGAGACTTGATTGGAACTGCTCAACTCGTCTCCGTCTCTCTTTCCTTTTGCTCTGCCCCCCATCCTCGTTCCCTCTCCAGGTGAGACCCACGGACTGATCTGCGGGCCGGATCAGCCAGCTGGACCTCAGACAAAGGAAAACTATTAAGAACATACAAAGAGCTAAAAAATATCAGTCTTCCAACATTTAAATACCCAATCCAAAAATGGGCATTTGAGATGAATATATATTTCTCAGATGAACAAATACAAATGGCAAATAAATAGGTGAAAAAATGTTCAGCATCACTGGACATTCAAGACATGTAAATTAAAACAACACTGAGATTCTACCTCACTCCAGAAAGAATGCCTAGTATCAAGAAATCAACCAGTAACAAATGCTAGAGAGGCTGTGGGGAAAAAGGAACCCTTCTCCACTGTTGGTGAGAGTGTAGACCGGTGCAACTACTGTGGAAATCACTGTGGGGATTCCTAAAAAAAACTAGGACTAGGTCTCATTTGACCCAGCTATTTCTTCTCTGGGTATCCTTCCAAAAGAATTAAAAATGTCATACCATAGTGATTTATATGCACCCATGTTTATAGCAGCACAATTTTTAATAGCTAGATCTTGGAAACAACCTAAATGCCCATTGACTGAGGAATGAATAAAAAAGATGTATTTTTCTACAATGGAGTACTACTCAGCCATAAAGCAGGATAAACTGGAGACTTTTATAGGTAAATGGGTGCAAATTGAGACCATTATCATAAATGAAATAAATCAAAAACATGTGTAAACATCGTATTGTCTCACTAGTGTAAGAAGCTGAAAGAAATAACATATAAGTATATGTATATATATGTATATAAAATGGTTAAGATAGTTATACTGCTAATTTCTCTGAGTTCATTAAAGAGAAAGATTATTTGTGCTGGTATTGTCAGGACAACTGAAGACTGACATCTTGTGCTCTTGGCAAATGACTTGGGGATGACAATGCACAATGTATGTAGCACTATTGCCCCCTGATTAACACGCTTTGAAATTTCCTTTTCTTTTTTTTTCACTCTTTGAAATAAAATGGATTTGAAAAAAAATAAAGCGAAACAGCCTTACTGCTGACAGAGAAAATATTAGCGGTCTGTGTAGAGGATCAGACCATGCATAACATTCCCTCATTCCCAAAATCTGAAGCTGCACCCTGACTCTGTTCCATTCAGGGGAGGATGGGAGAGGTGAAGAAGCTGCAGAAGAAAAGTCCGAAGCGAGCAGAGACCAGTTACTAAGATGTGAGCTTTAAGAAGAGCAAATGTCTCCGTAGTGTGGAAAAGCTGCTGGTGCAGCCAGGGCTGCTACGTGCATAGTAGTAAATTATTCCGCAGATTGAGGGAAGACCTGGCTAAGCTAAGGAGTAAATCGAGTGCTGATGAAATGGCCTGCTGTCAAAGCAAGGGCCAGCTGGGACTCCTGTGGCTGCAGTGCCATACCGACCTTCTTGTCGTGGTTACTCCACTGGTGACTGGGTTGAAGCCATGTTTATTAGCGGCTCTGAAAGTACTAGAGCCCTTAAGAATCTATCAGATTTACTTTGCCTGTGCGCTGTAATAGAACACCGAAGTCTGATGACAGACAGTGCTTCTTTTTTCTACCATAGTTTACTGAGTAGTCTAACCCCAACACTGAGAACTACTGCCCTGAAAAGAAGATTCAGTGGAAAATGTTAGAAATTATGCCCACTTGCTCAAGAGCTCTGGTGGTACCCACAGTGAGAATGAAGTTGCTTTCATGCCTGCCAACCACACCCGCCCTGCAGCCCATGGATTAAGGAATGATTTCACATTCAAGTAACTATTTAAGAAATGAATTTTAAGCTGGAGGGGGTGGCATGTGCTTGTGATTCCAGCACTCAGGAGGGAGGAGCAGGAGGGTTGCCAGGAGTTCAAGTTCAGCGCATGCTACAGAGTGAATTCAAGACTACCCTTAAAAAAAAAATTTTTTTTTTTCCCTAAGTCCAGAGCTCCCATAGACAATCAGAGATGCTGCTCAAAGTACAGTGAAACCCTTTTGGAAATGATTCACTAGTCTAAGTGCCACTGTGAATATTTGTAGGCCAAGTGTGGTGGCCCATGCCTGTACTGCCAGCACTCTGGAAGGCTGAGACAGGAGGATTGAGATCAAATTCAAGGCCAGCCTTGGCAATTTAGTAACTTAGTGAAACCTTAACTCAGAATAAAAAAGGGCCAGGGATATAGCTCAGTGCAAAAGCCCTGGGTTCAATCCCCTACAAGGCCAAAAAAGAAAAAAGGAAGAAGGATGAAAGAAAGAAAGGAAAGGAGGAAGGGAGGAAGGGAGAGATAGAATATTTGTCATTTGTGAGAGTCAAAATAGAAACCTTAACAGGAGTTTGGAAGAAACTGACCCCAACCCTGACAGATGACTTTGAAGGGCTCAGGACTTCAGCAGAGGAAGTAACTGCAGATGCTGTAGAAATAGAGAACAGGACCCTGAAGATGGGACCAAACTGCTGTATTCACGTAACAAAATTTTAACAGACGAGTAGCTGCTTCTTTTGGATAAGGAAACAAACCCTTTCTTGAAACAGAATCTACTCCTGGTGAAGACATCGTGAACGTCATTGAAATGACTGCAAAGGATTTAGAAGGCACACTTTTAGCTGTTAAAGAGGAAGCGGAATTTGAGAGGATTGATTCCAGAATTGAAGGAATCAATCTCCTGGGGGTACAGATGAGGATTCTGTAACCCCAGGACACACAGCTCCTCACTGGGGCGCTAGGGTTGGAACTCAACTTCCTGGCCCGCTGTCTGCCCTCTCAGCAGCTCTGCTCAGGAGCAGGCACAGTACTCGTCACCTACCCCGTAGCCCGAAGCCTGCAAAGGAGGTAACGCGGGGTTCTCTATGGGTCCCCAGTCTGATATACGGGAGGCCTTGGGAACATGTGACTTCTCTGTGTAGGTTCACACTCCTGTACTCTCTTTGAAAACCTCCACCAAGACTCCCGTGACTGTAACTACGATAGGTCAACTTCTGAGCATTAAGAAATGACTAGCAAATTAGTAAAGCCTAGTTCTGGTCATGCCTGCAGGTGACTGATCAGCAAGCAGAGGGGGAAAGACCCACCCCGGATGTGAGCGGGATCAAACAACAGGCTTGTAGCCTGGATGGAATGACAAGGGGCGAGAAGGAAGTGCACTTATTCCTGAAGGACTCCTGTCTTTGCTATCACCTTTGGACATCAGTCTCGTTTCTTCCCCTTCCAGTGCAGACTCAGCCTGGCAACTTTGCAGTGAGCTTCCAGGCCTCGGACGTGGATGTGTGCTTCATCCTGATCCCTCTTGGACAGCGATCACCTTATTCAGCTGAGCAGCTACTGGGTTCTCCAGATTTCCGGCACACAGATGGCCACTGTGGATCCTTCTGCCTCGAATCTATAAGCCTACCTGATAAATCTCCTCGAGTAATTTTACATGTATTTTCTTCTGATTCTTTTCCTCTAGGGAACCCTAACTAATACCTCTCCAAATGTCAGCCTTCTTAGGGAGATCTCCGTCATCCCCAGCCTTCAGTCCTACCCACTCCTGTCGCCTCTGACAGCTCCAATTACCACCTGTCTCTTTTATGTCCAAACGTCCCTAATTCCCAGAGCCACACTTTCAACTGCTTGCTCAACCTTTCCACCCAGATGGCCGCAGACACAGCAATGTCCCAAGCAAGCACGGTGGTGCCCAGCCCAGCATACTTCCTCCCACCCTGGCTAATAGCATCAGTCCTGTCCAAGCAAGCAAGCGGGTCCTGGTTTTCCTCTCACTGCCACAGCACACAGCCTAGTGGCTTGCTCCCGACAGAATCATGTCATTCCTCCTCACTCTTCCCGCCACCTTGGCCTCTTCTGGGTCACTGTCACAGCACACCATGGCCAGCCTGAGATGAGCAAATGCAGGTAGCCTGTGCTCTTAGGAATGCAGAGATTCATGTCTGCATTTCCAGATGCTTTTCCCTTTGTCCACGGCGAAGCTCTCTGTACTCAGACTGGTGGAACCCTACTGTCTTCTCACGCCCATTTCAGAGCCCTTCTGTCTCTGAAACCTGCGCTCAAATCTCTGCTGTTTTTGCCCAGCGTCTTGGCAGCACACATCACATTGCGTCCCAATCAGCTTCATGTTCTTCCCTTCTGTCCTGCTATGAGATGCTTGGAGGAAGCAATCATGTTTGAATTACTTGCTGCTAGCTTGTAGCAATGTGAAAATAGCTTGGACCTTACAGCCAAAATAAGAAGACATATCTCAGTTCTTTGTAACAGCTGTGTGACTGTGGGAAAATCACATTCTCTGACACCTGGGTCCCCTGGTCCACAAAAGGAAGCAATCATATCGCTTCTCCAGGACTAGGGTAAGGATGAAATGGGGTAACTCCTAGGTGTTACCAAAAATATAACCGGGTCCACAGAGAAACTGTAGCGAATCATAACAGGCAGAACCACTGGCCTGATACCCTACAAGCCCTAGAGAGGTAAGCTCTCAAAACCAGAGCCCCTGAAAGTAGGGGTTCCTCCCAGGGAAATGAGGACTGCCTTCACGGGGTGACTTGTGGTCCTCAAAAGCTATGTCCAAGCCCTAACCCCCAGTGCCTATGAATGTGGCCTTATTCAGAAAAAGGGTCTTTGCAGATATAATTAAGTTAGGGATCTCAAGATAAGATCATCCTTGGTTAACTAGATAGGCTCTAAATCCTGAAGTGTCCTTATAAACTATACAAAAAAACCCAGACAGAGATAGTTACATCTACTTTTTTTTCTACCACAGCCATGCATGATTTGCAAAGCAAAATGTTATCTTAAAGTTTAAAAGACATAGTATTTGCAGTGGTCAACTCTCCTATTGCTGGGACAAAATACCTGGCACCTACAATTTAAAGGAGGAGAGGTTGACTTGGCTCATGGTTGCAGGGGTTCAGTGTATGGTAAGCTGGCTCCAAGGCAGAAATAGCATGGTAGAAAGATCTGGTAAAGGAAAGCTGCTCACCTCCTAGCAGTGATAAGATAGACAGAAAGCAAGGAGCCAGACACAAGAATACACCTTCTGGGCCATGCTCCTAGTGGGCCACCTCCACTCAGGCCCCAGCTCCTAACAGCACATCTAGCTATCGACTCACCAATGGATGACTCCAGTGATGTGTATAACATCCCCACAATCCAGTCATCTTCCAAAGCCCCACCTCTGAACACATGAGACTTTGGGGGACATTTTAGATCTAAACCAAAACAGTATTTAAACAAACAAGCCAAAGAAAATACAAAATTCTCTCTCAAGAGATGTTTGATGATATATTTGTATCTCCTTAATACTTTTTACCTTTGTTACTTCGTTGATGAGACCCGACACCCAAAGTTAAAGGAGGGAAGTTTTATTTAGCTCATGGTTTATAAAGGTTTCAGTCCATGATGAGCTGACTCTAAGGCTAGGTAGTTTGGCAGAGGGACATTGCAGAGGAGAACAGTTCAATGCAGGAAAAGACAGCAAAAGCAGCAAGGGACTTACCATATCTTTCTATTCCTTTTACTTTATCCAGACTACTTAGGGTGGGGAGCACTCACACCCTTAATCCTAGTGCCCTTGATCCTAGCATTGCACCATGAATCAATCCCAGTGTCACACAACCTAAAGCCAGCCACCTCTGAAAAATCCCCACCTATGACCACATGAGTCTTTGTGTGTGGGGGGCATCTAAACACAGGCCATAATAGGTTGCTTTTATATTATGAGCCTAATGAAGAAAATGAATTAAGCCAAGCATCTTGTAGCCAAGACAACTCCAAGCAAGACAGACTTGAGCTGAGTGTCACCCACTGAGGCAGCCTGATGACACCTGCAGTGCATGGAGCGGTCCTGCCCGCTCATACTCACTAGCGTCTAGTTGAGTCTGACACACCTTGCCTTCCAGAGAGGAATCCAAAGCTCATAGAGGGCTCCTTCAGTCAGTCTGCAAATATTCACTGAGAGCTGGTGGGGCCAGACTCACAGATACAAGTTACAAAGATTCCCTTCCTCGTATTACATTCAACATGAGAAGACAGATTGGAAGTGAGATCAACAGTGACAAATGTTAGGAGAACATTAAATAAGTAGGGGGGTAGAGAGTTTTGGGGTGGTCCAGAGGCCAGTTTTTAAAAGGGTGGCCTAAGAAGTTAACACCTGAGTCAAGCCGTGAAGGTATTAAGGGGGTATTGTCTAGATATCCTGGAGAACACCTAGACAAGAGAACTAGAAGGAAGGTACAAAGGCCCAGAGGCAGTAGCATATGGAACAGATATTTAAACTGGAAATACTAAAAAATATGGTAAGTCACTTAAAGACTGATTTCTGACCTTCATGCTACTCCACTCTATTCATAGTCCACGTAGTAAGTCCTGTTTATAATACAGGAAATTCCGTGGATGCTCCCATAGATAAACGGCTTCATATGAGACTTAGGAGGCAGGCGGCCACACCTCTCTGCTACACGTGTGTATTCACCTGCTAGATCAAAGAACACATGCAGCAAAGGTTTTTATGTAAAAGAAAAAAGACCGTGATCATTTCAAAGAGAATGAAAATCTCATTTCCTTTAATGCCAGCCGACGTACAATCTGCCCAAATCTGGGTATCAATGCAAAAATCAAAAGCTGGGATTTTAATAAGATAAAA
The DNA here is from genome assembly GCA_004027295.1 of Dolichotis patagonum. NCBI lineage: Eukaryota > Metazoa > Chordata > Mammalia > Rodentia > Caviidae > Dolichotis > Dolichotis patagonum. The sequence continues at coordinate 93,834 of PVJX010003363.1, forward strand.
CATTTAAAAACAAACAGACTATGTGGCACCATCTGTGGGGGAGGCCCCTTCCCCTGTCACGGCGCCTTGAATGAGAAGCCCACGAGAAGCAGTGAAATATGCACTTACTGGAAACAAACAGACGTGAACACTGGATGCTGAGTAGCCTTGATCCTGGATGTATGATCTTCCCGGACCACATTTCATGGGTATCCAAGTTGACCGACTGCTTCCTTCATTTGTTTCCCTCTGTCCTCCCCTTTCTGTTCCTACTACATCTCCTGTAGTTCAGGCTGATCTCCCTGAGTCCCCTCTTGTCACTTGAAGCATATTTTCTTACACTCAGATTTAACCTTCACTCGATTCTAAGCACACTGCTACAGCGCTCTCAGTCTTTCTGTGGCTCCCAATTGCTCTAGTTATACTGTCTGAAGCATCGTCCCTTACCTACCAGTAGCTCACATGATTGGTTACCCAGGTCAGGGTCTCTCCACCTCTTTGCCTTTGCCCAGGACTGCTTCTGGCCATGTGTCACCCAGGCAAGCACTGACTTGTTAAGTTTCAACTTAACAACTTAACTCCTCTGTGACACCTGCCTCGATTCTGCAATATGTAAGTGGGACTCCAATTTTCCACAGTCTCTCTGCACCTTATCCATGTCCACACTGAACATGACACCTGGCTTATCCACTGGCACCTTCAGCTCTGGGCAGCCTGTGAGCTTCTCTGGTCATACCAGTATAGCTCCTGGGACAAGACAGGCCCTGAATGGATACTTGTGGATGGGAGGACAGCCTCAAGAGGGCTCACTTTTGGTGGCTGGGCTCCCCAGACCCAGCTGGATGCCCTCATACCCAGGTCTGGACAGCAAGGTGAAATGGGGATACTGTGATCTTTGGACTCAGACAGCACAAGGTATAGCCATTTTATGGGCCTTAGCACATTTGTGGATCAGAACTAACTTTTGCTCCTACAGAAATGCTCCCTCAGACGACGAGAACTACTTTGGAAAGCTGTCACAAGGATTAAATATGAAGATTTGTGCAAAATTGTCTGCACAGAATGGAGCTCATGCTCCATAAAAGGGAAGTCTTGGGGGATTGATTCTGCTATCAGGGGCTGCATAGGGGACTGTGCGCAAGTAAACGTGTCTCACTGTTTGTAGAACAGCAGGCTAACAGTACCTGCCTTACAGTGTGGATGTGAGAACAAATGAAACGGTACATGTGCAGCACCTAGTAGTGGCTATTTATTAACATTTCTGCACCCAACAGCCTCTTACTCCTAATTTCCCCAATCCATAAGCTGTTTGAAGCCATGAATCAATGTGTCTTTTCATGGTCCTGGCCCTGAAATCTTGCTTAGCACCAGGTACATAATAGGTGCTCATTAAATAATGGTGAATGCAGTGTCTGAACAAATGCAAATATTTGCTGGCCTCTCTGTTTCTCTAAATCATACCCAGCCTTTCTGGCTCAGCTCAAGCTTCTCCTTTCTCCTGCAAAGTCTTCCCCACTCCTGGTTGTAAGTTTCTGACACCTGTCCTTTCTTGTACCATCCCTCAGTCTGGAACTTCCATAGGCTTTTTCCAGTTTAACCAGCCCTCAGGAAGCTTGGGCACCTGTTTGGACATTGCATCTTAGCAGGCTCTAAACCAGCCAGTAGCTCATTGCTGGGTCTGTTCCCTGGAAGCCTGAACACCAGCAGTTCTACCTCAAGAAGGCGGGCCCTGGACACAAGAAGTGCATGATTTCATGGGGTCTGAGCAACAACTGGCCAGGGTAAATTCTCACAGATGGGCCATTTAAACCTCCTCATTACACTCTGAGAAAAAAAAAACTGCTCAAATCCACCAAGCATAGCTCTTTGCGGCACTAAACATTGCTGCTGTTTAAGCCAGAGGCATCCACATTAAAAATAAATGCTTAGTAGGAGAATATGTAATGACATGGAAAATGTTTCTATTATACTGTTGAGAAGAAAAAGCAGATTTTGGAATTGTACGAACAGTGAGATTCCCATCTTTGTAAAAAAAAAAGGTATTTATATATCACAATATGTAAATAGAGCAGGAGAACCGTACACAGCAGGATATTAGTAGCAATTATCTTTGGAGGATGAGGTTATGCAATTTTAATTTTAACCTTTGGGTCCTTTTCTTTTTCTTTCTTGTTTTCCCCAATGAATATATATCAGTTAGTGGTTAGAAAGAGAATAGGTTTTGTTATTAGAGCTAAAGTGAAACAGTCAGGGTATTCCAGGTTTGTCTGTGATTCTGTTGGAGATGCATCACAAAGGGTATGGCTGGGGTGGAGGAAGGGGCTCTCGCTCCTGCTGTCCCCTCTGCAGTCCTCTGGAAATCCATATGAACCTGTGCTCCCAGGCTGCATGTGGCAGCAGATAACTGTCTGTGTGAACAGAGATGTGGTGAGCATTGGTGATTCTGAGAGGGGCATCCGCGAGGACCTCAGGTGACGATACCAAGAAGGTGCTAGGTAAAGAGCACACATGTCTCATTGGGTCTCCAAATGTCAGCGTGCAAGCCTAGGTGCTCATATCTCAGACATCCCCAGAGAACCTGAGAGCCAGACCTGACAGCTGCTGGGAGGGAATCGAGCAGTCAGTGAAATGTTAATTGGCACTGAGGCTTGAGACGCAGGCCTTTCAAAGGTTGTGCTGGCAAACCTGGTCTTTCCTCTTGATTCTCTATAAGGAAGGGACAGGAATCTTGTCAGGGAATGCAGGAGGACAGGAGCTGTTTGACCCTTCCTCAGCCAAGACATCCACCATCTGTATGCTGCTGTGGCTGTGACAGTGCCAAGAAGCCCCAGCTCAGGGTGGAAATGAAAGTCTGCAGCTGGTCAGCAGGCTGATGCCAACACCCAGGAATTTAGGGAGATATAAACCGTGACCGCGTATGGGATCTCCGCACTGTTTTGACATCTGAATGTCTGTTCCTGGGTTTATTAGTTATTCAGTCATTTAAAAATCCAAGGAGATGGATATTATCAAGAAAATGAGAAGACAATGTCTAGAATGGGAGAAAATAGTCAGCAAGCTGTGTAATGGGTGAAGGTCTAATATTCAGAACATATGAAGTATACTTCTAACTCGACAACAAAAAGTCATACAAATAAATTAAAGTACAGGCATGGGATTTGAATAAGCATCTGTCCAAAGAAGATACATGAGTGACCAATGATCACAGGAAAACACGCTTGATAGCACTAATCATTAGAGAAATGCAAATCAAAACTACCATCAGATAGTGCCTCATATATCTATTGGGAGGGCTTTTGGTAAAAAGCAAGCAAAAGAACAAGTACTGGCAATGGTGCGGAGAAATTGGTACCCTTTGCCTTGTTGGTTAAAATGAAGAACTGTTATGAAGACAATATGGCTGTTGTAGCTGAATACAGAGTTACCACCCCCAGATATATACCCCAAAGAACTAAAAGAGGGTCTCCAGCAAAGGTATGCACACACGTTCACAGCACTGCAAGATGGCCACAGGGTGGACACTGTCTCTGTCAATGTCTATAAATGGATGAACTGCTTAGTAAGTGGTACTGCATGCAAAGGAAACCGTTCAACATAACAAAGAACAGAGTATGGATACATGCTATAATGTGGATGAACCTCAAAAATTAAGTGAAAGAAGTCAGACACAAGTGCCACATCTTATGTGATTTCATGTATCCCAAATGTCCATAACAGACCAGTCCATAGAAATAAACAGTGTATTCTCACTTGCCAGGGCCTGGGAGGGGGAGTAGAGGATGAGAATGGGGCTGCTTAGTGGACCTGGAGTCTCCTTTTGGGGCAATGAAGATGTATGGATGTATGGGGGTTGTGGTTGCATAACATCGTGAGTGTACTAAATGTCAGCACACTGTTCACTCCCAAGAGGTTAGTGCTATGTTAGCTGATTGTTACCTCAATGTAAAAAATTACTGGTGGGTGACTCTAACTATGGGATCATTGCTGGGACCACAGAGGTGAGTGAGGAACCCTGTATGTAAGGAGACCACGACCAGCGCAGGAGGGTGCCGATCGCAGCATTTCTGTTATATTCTGACTGTGAAGTGGGTGATGACCACTGGTGTCCACAAGAAAGACCTGAGTGGCTCTCAGATACCAGGAAAGCTCCTCGAGGGACTGTTCTCTTCTGTTCACCAGTGGGCGTGCATTTGGGCTGTTTCCACCTTTCAGCTATCATGATGCCACTGTTGATAATGTGCAGGCACAAGTTGGTGTGTGGGTGTGGGTTTTTTGCTCCTCTTGGGTCTGCACAAATTGATACCTTTCCAAGTGCTTTCTCCTGGACTGGCGTTCTGAAACTAGAGTTCATGGATGTCCCAGGAGTGAGTGCAGGACCTGGTGATCCCAGAAGTCGTGTGTGAAATCATGGTTCCCTGTACCACATATCCTGGGGAGATATCACCTGGGATTCCAACTGGGGTTGGGCATGGCTTGGTCTTGATTTGGGAAGCTACCACTGAGGCAGAGGGAAAAGAGGAAGTTGATGTGTGGAGTCCTGCTGTGCTCAGAGGTCCTTGTGCTGCCCCTGGAGGCAGACGAGGAAAGGGGTGGACTGTGAGGGCCACTGTAACATATCCCTGTGGAGGCCATTAGTGGAGGTCAGGATTGAAGCTGGGTCTGACTTCAGAGCAGGAGCCATAACCTGCAGCCTGGTTCAGACATAGATCTCTATGTCCTCCAGGTCACAGCTGCTTTTCCTTCCCAGGATCTGCAGGAGGAAGCTCCCAAGAGAGCTGTACCATGGAGGGCCTGCTGAGGCCCCCTGCACAGAGCTGGGAAGTCCAGTGTGTCAGTAAGCAGGCTTACTGTGTCACAGCTTTAGACTCTGGAGGAAGTTTGAATACATGAGTGCAGCTTCCAAGTACAGAGAGCTGGGTGCTCGTGTCTGACCCATGCAAGGTGTGCATGGAGAGGACAGTGACAGCGTTAGTGATGACACCACAGTGACAGCATCTGTCTCCATTTCCAGAGGGTCTTTGAGCAGGAACTTGCACCCCTTGTCTGAGTCCTTGTGACAACACTGCAGGTCATGGTCTGCTATATTCTCATTTCCTGTCAGGAGAACTTGGGAGGAGCAGGGCTGGGAGGGCTATGGCTTGGGTTACATGTGTACCTGCAGACTAAGCTGGAGATTTTTTGGGGTTCCCAGTCTCCTCCTTAAATTCAGAGGACTCAATTCACTCAAACCAGGAGCAAGATGGTCCAGGCTTCCTTGTCCCAATGCTCAACATGGAGAATTGGCAACAGTAGGACCTCAATAAATGCTTATCAAGGAAAGAACTGAGCTAGTCTGCAAAAGTCTGCAAGAGACTTTTTTTTGCCTTTAAAGGACCATTCCAGGTGATAAGAAAAGAATTACTAACATTTTAAAAAATGCTGCCCCATTAGCAAAATGTAGGCTTCCTTCTGCTTTTGTATTTCACTTTTTATAGTTTTAAGTGTCTTCAGATAGGCTTTGATCCATATGGCAAACCAGACTCATTATGGCAACCCTCCCCAGGCTTTGTGTGGAGCAGGATCCTGAGATTGCCTCTGGGATCAAAGAACAAGAGTGTTACAATTGATTAGTGATGTCTGCCATGGGAACAGGAATAGACACTGGGAATATGAGTGTTAAGAGTCATTGTTCATTTTCTTTCTTGCACAAGTTCAGTGGTCAGCAGGCTGATAGATCCTTGGCTTGGTTCTTTTGCTGACCTAGTTGGAGTCTTGATCCACCATTAAATGCTGTATCAGTGCTGAGCCAAGCCACATCCACGGGTGCTAAATTCAAAGAACCAGGCCATTTAAAAATTAGCATGCTGGGTTTAGTTCACTTCATGGAAGCCATATAATCTGCTGTAGGCATCCTCCAGTGTTCTTGTCTACTGCCCTAAATTCAATGATTCAAAGCTCCCTCGGTGTCTAAATCTTTTTTACTCTTTAAATTTCTCAGCAACTCAGCAATGTGTCAGTGCATTGTGCAGAGTCATAAAAATAATATTAATGCTGCTGTGTGGGGTGAGACAATGCTTCTACCATATTCTGTGGATGAAAAATATCGAGTGTGTTGACATGTTCAAGGCCTAAAAGGAGAGTTTCATCACTCAGCCCCTGCTCCTTGTGAGTACTGTGTACATTTCATTTCTTTATGTGCGAAACTTAATGAGTTTGGATTCCTTGCCTCATTGGTCATCGTAGTAGGAAATAAAACAAGGGAAAAGGCATAACTTGCCCACGTTTAAACTTTAAATGCCTCGCATCCTTAAAACAAACCACACAGAAACGATGACTGAGCTCTGTAGGGGAAATGATGTATTATTTAAATTTTTAACTGTATATTGGGTCTGTACCTAATTTTTAAAAATCAAGAATCACACACACACAAAATACCAGGAATGCTTGGCAGTGCCTTGTGTTCAGTAGCTCTTTGCCTGTGTGGCTGAGGGACCGAAGAATAACACAGGTTAATGGGTAATTTGGGGATAGGATATTCACCTCGATGGGACGGGTCTCAGTTTTGGTCCTGTGAGGTGCCACTCCCTTGCTTTTTACCGGGGACGTGTGAGATGGGTCTGACACAGACATGACACCCATGCAGGTGACAGGAGCTGGCTCGGGAGGGCAGCATGGAGGAAGGAGAGGAAGTTCCAGGAAATGGACCCAGAAAGGCCTCCTTATCCATTGTGGGAAGAGATGACGTCTCTGGCTTGCCCGTGTGCCGGCCTTTGGGAAATCTCTGCCCAGGGTCACACTGACCTTCACCGCGTCCTCTGATGACCTACTGTGCCTCTTTTACAAACCAGAAAACTGAGGCTCAGGAAAGTTAAACGACTTTTCCAAGTTGCTCCAGCAGGCAGGGGCAGAGCCAGGGCACGTGCCCTTGGCAAGTGGCTGCTGGTGTGCAGTCACCACGAGGAGCGGCAGGAGCAAGAGCACCTGGCGGGGTGCCTAGGCCGGAGGTGCTGCACTCCTCACGGAGTGGGGTTCTGGAGAATAAGCCTGGGCCTAACTTCAGGCTGGGTTAAAGCTGGGAAGGAAGAAGGGAGAGAGAACACACTTTGCCCTTGTTCCTTCTCGGAGCAAGTTCTCTCTCTTTTCACAGTTGACGCCAGCCTCCCACATGAACCCAATCCTGTCCAGTGCCCTGCTGGGACACGGACTCTTAGCTCCTGTTACCTTGAACCACTCACATAGGTCAGCAGCCTCCCTATCAAGATCACTCTCTTACATTTGCTCAAACATGGATTGTGAGTCTGATCTAATGCATGGATCATTGAGACGATCAGTATCGATAGCTTTAAGGACCAAAATTAAAAAAAAAAAAGACATAAAGTCTTGGGCTAACTCCAAGCCAAGGAAAATGAAAGGAAGAGCATTGCAGCTTCCTCTAGGGTGCAATTGTCAATTTTGCCTTTGTCCACCGGCACGTGTGAATCTCAAGGAGCTGCTGGGGAGTGATAATTCTCTGTTTTTAAATTCTTCTGCAGGCAGAACATTTAGGTTGGTTTCCTGGCAGCAAAATGATATAAAAATCCATATGGAGCAGAATGGGTGATGATTTCCACTGAGGATTACTTCCAAATGTTTTGGTAAGTACACAGCGAAAGACCAGGAGGACACTTGTGTACCGATGGACTCTGTTTTGGTTTGCACTGGCCAGTGCAGCTGTCGCCCGCCGGGAGGGAATGCAGCTTGTCTGCTTTAGAACATTCAGCCAGTCCCTCGGCTAGGCTCAGGTACTTACAACAAAAGGACGAGAGAGGACCTTCTGGAGTTCCAGAATGCATTCGGTCTCCTCCAACTGCACATGCACTGCCCCAGTGTCTGCCCGTCAAAGAGGCTGGGCTTTCTCTCCATCACTAGACCATGAAGTTAGGGAAGCTGGAAGGGAAACTCCGGCTCTGTCACCCCGACTGCCTGATGTGATGCTGGGATGAGGTGAGAACTTAGGGTGTGTTTGATTAAGTGGCAGATGGAGGTGACTCTTCAGCGTGGGGAGACAGAGTCATGCTCCCAAGATGAAAGTCACCACAGGCCATCCATGAGAGGTGGGAGAGTTCAGAAAGTGGGGGTGGATAGACAGAAAAGGTTCCACACAGCTGTTCTGCCAGCTGCAAAGGTAGTTCTGTGGCCATGCAGGCGTGGAGACCCTATGTGACATCCACGACACAGGCCTGTGCTAAAACAGTAACGGGGCCACTGGAATCTTGTGTGCTCAGTCGCTCTGCTTTGGTTTCTGGGTGACAGTGAGATTTCTTCCCATTTTGCTACAGGTACCAGGGATTTACAACCTGAGTCTGAGGAAGGGAACAGATGGCCAGTTCAAAACCCCTGGTTCTTCCAGGGAAGCAGACAGCCAGTTCCATCTGGAAGAGATAAGGAAGGCTTGGTGGGGCATTTGGTTTGGGTCTGAAGGGATGTATAGGAGGTCTCTAGGTGGACAAGGGGTAGAAAGGCACGCAAGTTAAAGGGACAGGATATAAAGGACAGAGGGTGAGCAAGGGCCTGGTATGTTGCTTAATAACTTCAAATTTGGCAGGAGTCTAGCGTACATAGAAAGAGCAAAGGAGAGGGGTCCTGCACAGCGACTTGAGAGCAGACGCTGGAGAACTGGGAGCTGATGTAAGAAGCAAAATGGAACCACTGATATTTCAAACAGAGGAGGGTGTTTAGGCAGGGAGCATTCTCTGATGGTTGCGGGAGTTGGGAGCAGAGAGGCAGTGTGAGATTCTGCCACAGCCCAAGAAGCAGAACGGAGGGCAGATGCCTGGAAGTTTGGCAGGAAGTGTCTCTGAGAGCTGACCATGAGGAGCCCAGGAGGATGGACAGGGTGTGAGGGAGGAGGCCAGGAGACAGGGCTCTTGACAACCACTGGAGCAGATCCTCGACTGAAGCAGACGCCACTGCTTTGAGCTTGGCCAGCGAATGCTGGCAGTGTGTTTGTCCCCTTGTCTCCTCAGCCCTTCGAGACCCTCACTGCTGGTGTCGCAAAGTGAGCTGGACCCCATTCTGGGGAGGCTCAGATTTGCCTCTGTTGGATTAACCATGATCCCCACCCTACAAGAGGGCCAAAGCACCCAGACACTGGAAGAGGACGTCAGAATGGGGATGAACGCTGCCGTGCGGGGGCGCTCATTAGGCTCGGAAACCTCACAAATGGACCGTGGACAGATAATTATTCAATTTGGAAATGACAGACAAGACCCAGCAAGACAGAGTGGAATTTGGTCCCGTTATTCCTCCAAGGAGATAAGGCAAGGCTCTCTCTATCAGCCTCCAGTTCATCTTTACAAGAAATTAATATTTTTAAAGGCCAAACTTGCAGCTCCATTTTTCATCTTGACAGCTACTGAAATGCAGATGGATTTTTGCATGGAATTGGCTTTTTCGCTTTTGTTTTGGGGGGAGTTTCATTCTGTTCCACCAGCACCTGTGTTTAGACCACGGTGTGTCCTTGAAATGAGCTTTTGAGAAGAGATGTAGCACAGCAGGAAGCACTGCTAACTGGGCAGTGGATGAACCTGCTGCCTTCCTGAAGGCTGGATTTGGGCTGAACAGATAGGAAATGCATGCTGACGACACCACAGAGCAAAGGTGGATGTCCCTCTGTACAAACTGGGGCACAGTGGAGCTTGGGCTGTGATTAGTTGCAACAGAATTTATAGGATTTGAACTTGTGTCTAGACATAAGTGAACAAGAACCTGGACTTGCCTTAGAAAACCTCGAATGCTCCTGCTCTCCCATCTGCTAGCCAAGCCTTTGCAAAGGACTTATTCTGTGCCTCAGTTTCCCAATCTGCACCTGTACATTCAGATGCCTCCCAGGTAATAGACATGCTCAAGATTAAAGGCAAATTCATCAGTGTCAGGCATTTCTTGGTTCTGCCAATAGGAACGCAAAGTTAAATCGGTACGCCCTTCAGCAGGCTCACACACTAAGCCAATAGGTTTCGAGGTGAGGGTGGTAAGAGCTGTGGAGGATTGGGCAGGCCCTGGGGAATCATAGAGGGCAGGTAAGGCAGCCTGGAGGCCAGACATCCCCTGGGGGAAGAGGCTGAATCCCAGTTAGGAAAGACAGGCAGGGTTTGTTTGGATGGTAGATGAGGGCACTGGAGACTGTCCAGGCAAAAGTGGGACAAAGCACAGAGCCCAGAGCTGCATGGCAATGGAGAATGGCAGACAGTGGTCTTCCCAAGGACGAAGTGCAGGTAGAGCCAGGAGATGAAAGAGGGGGTCGTGCAAGGAGATCACGCATTCTTCGGGGCTCCTCTGTTTCCTAGGATTCTGCCCCTTTCGGTAACATGTGAGGAGTACCACACAGATGTGAAAAGACAGGCTAGCTGGTTACTACCTGGGCAGGTGGCTGACCAGCTGGTGGGCAGTGCTAGCATGATGTGGACTATAGACGAGGGTTTCACCTGGGATTGACTAGGGCCTCCGTGTGACCCTCTCTCCTGCGTGATCGGTGCTGAGGGTGAACCCCAGCCCACCCAGAGGGGTGGCACAATGTCCAATACCCACAGTTGAAAGGAGGAAGGGTTTATTTTAGCTCACAGTTTATAGAGCTTTCAGTCCATAGTTGGCTAGCTCCGAGGTAGAGCCTCTTGGCAGAGGGGCCTGGTAGACAATGCTTGTTCATGGCGTGGCAGCAGGAAGCAGAGAGAGAAGGGAGGAGAGATATGGATCCTGCCAGGACCCGCCCCAGCTACCCAGATCATCTGACCAGGCCTCCCCTCCCAAGGTCATGTTTTGCAATACATTCATGAGTGGCCTAATCCACTGGTGACTATCCTTCCCCCACGATCCAGTCACCTTCCCAAAGCCCATATATGGGCATGTGAGGCTTTGTGGGGACATCTAGATACAAACCATGGCAGGTGTGCTCAGATCCTGGGAACAGGAGGCCCAAAGGTTTGCTGCATCAGGATGGTGAGAGCAGAAGGGGCGAAGGCAGAACAGAGCTGGGCAGCTGCCTTTGAGATGCTGGAGTCTTATCACGCCGGAAATGGGACCCAAATGATGTTTGAGATGCCCAAGGCCACTTAGCTACTCCTCCCCGGTGAGAGGTGGAGTAGGGGTTTAGAGAAGAGCAGACGCTTCTGTCCCGCAGGCACCTCTGTTCCACGTGGGAAAAGGGAGGCTTTCTCTGCACACTGAGAAGGGAAGGAGACTCCTTGCTGTCCCTCGACGGGGAGCGTGTTGGGAACATGCCCCTCTTCCCCTTCTCTGCAGCAGAGGACCAGCTCACGGGGTTGCCCTGCCAGGGGCTTAAGTAGCCTCCAGTATCAAGACGGGTGGACAGACACACGCTATGTGGGGTGTCCAAGCAGGTGGCGACTTCCACAGTCCAAGTCAAGAGAGAGATGAACTCAGTTCTGTCTTACAAAGACTCTTGCACCTGCCTTAAAACGTAAGCCAGCCCCAGTCTTGAACAATATGTAATGAACATAGCATAAAAGCTTATAGCACAAGAGCCAGACATGTTGGGAAGAAAAATCAGGTAAGTTCCACATGAAAAAGAAAAGTCATAAGTCAGAGGGGAATAAATCAGCTAAAAGCAGGGAAGAGCAGGGAGAATGCCCAGAGGTCCTTGTGCGGCAGGAAAACATACGAGGAAGGAGATGAAAATTCATCACCTTCGCCCACCACAGAAAGATTTCATTTCTCTGATGTCCCACCGCCTCATCTTTCCTCTCAGGGAGTTCTGAGAATTCATCCAAGCAGAGAACAAGTGATGAATTAAATGCCACCGAATGTCCTCAAGGAGTAGAATCATTTGTGCCAGAGAAGGGCTCTTGGGGAGAGAAGGGACTCAGTAATCAGTCCTCCGGAATAGCTCTGCAAACCAGAAACACAGATACAGAGGAAGGAGGGAAACTCCAGGGAGGACTGTGCCATCAGGGCTGCAGGCCTGAGGGCAGAGGGGTGTGCCCGGGACAGAGATCAGGGTCTGGCGAGCTCCAGGCCACGGTGTCCAGCAGGACACCAAGTGCTCAAGGCACTTTGAGGAGGCAGCGTTAGTTAGAAACCAAGGAGTGAGCCTTAGGGAGGTGTCATCTGCTTCTCTAGATGACAAAGGTCTGAGAAGGAACCCAGAGAGAGGAAACCAATGAGCTGCAAGCATTTCAGGGTACCCAGACACAGGGCGGGTGCAGGGCAGGGCGCAAATGCAGAGACCCAAAGGCTGCCGCAGTGAAGAGACAGAACAGATTCCCCTGCCTCAGCGACCCTGCATGGAACTCCTCGTGTGTGAGCGAGGCTGCGTTTCTCCTCTCGCCCGCCCCGTGCGCTACCCGGATGCACAGCACCCAGAGCGGCTCACACAGCGGGGCAGGCCGCTCGCTCTGTTTCTGACGTGTGCCGGCGGTGTTCGGGGTCAGCGCTAGCGTAGCACAAACAATTTATTTCTTAACGTTCTCTTTCTTTCAGGATGCATTTATTCTCTGAGAGCTTTTGTTCTAAATACCTTCTATCTGAAATAGGCAGAAATACTCTGCGTGGATGCGAGCGCAAGCACTTCAGACAAACTCTTCGCCCCGCCCACAAGAGCGCGAAGCTGTGTGAAGAGAACAAGGGACCCGCTCAGCTATGCTTTATCTAAACTCATACCGCCATGGCTGCTTATTTTCTTAGGTTTCCTCTTACCCACACGATTATGTGTGGCCACCAACCCTGCATGAGAGAGAGGCAAACAGAAATTAAATACCTAACAATATACAAGACTCATGTGCACCAAGCGGTTTTCTAAAACTTGATCAGAGGTTTTTCTCTTCTCCACCCTGGGTCGCGTCGGAAAAGAAGTGGGAAGCATTTGCCACAATCTTGCATTTCTTGGCTATTTTTTTTTTTTTTTAGTCATGGGTTACTAGACAACTTCTATGAAACCAAAAGATGAGATGCCGTCAATCCCTGCCGAGGATTGCTTTCCCTCTTTAGTCTAGGGAAGAGTTCCACTGCCCTATCCAGATCAGAAAAGCCGAGGTCTGAATTATCCCTTTAGTACCTGTGCTCTACTTTGACCAGAATCCCTGTGTACACCAAAAGATGGGACCTTTTACAAGGGTGGAGTTCCTTATGCAGACTTTGCATCACTTGAAGACACTGAAGACATTACTGGAAGACACTGGGAGGCCAGGTGAGCACTCCAGGGTCCTGACACAGATTTCCCAGATCTCCACTGTCTGGCATATTGGTTGTACAGCATCTTAAATCCCCTGCATTCCAACCTGGGAGTCTACTCTTTCTTTATTATTCCCATCTGGTGGGTATTTGAATTCCCAGGCGAGCTCGGTATTCTGCTTTCAGACACTGGAGTCAAAATATAGAAAGTAGTCTTGCTTTAGGGGACCACAAATAACATGACCACTGAGCTGAGACATTTTCCTGTAGCTGATGAGACTGTCAGCGTGTCACCATTTATCCAGCACGTACTATGCAGTGATAAGGAATGTACTCGCATCATCTCCCAGAACTCACCGCCACCTTGTACACCAGGTATTGTCACCATTTCATGAGTGAGAACATTGGAAACTGCCTATGGCCACTACAGAAAATAAATAAATGTAAGCATGCACATGCCTCGGAACAGCACTGGTAGCCCAGGAAGCACTCGGTCAATGTTAGCTGATAACAGTTTTTCTTCTGGTGCTGTATGGTTATTGACTTACACATCAAGCTCCACTCTGTCTTAAGTTATCTTTTGAAGCAAAGAAGAATTGAATGGATGTTTTTTTCTCAAGGGAAGAAAAGCAAAAATAGTGAATCAAAAATGATCTATTGGTTTGGGAGTTATGGAAAGTTGGAAAGGAGACTTCAGTGAGAGAAACAGATGGTAACAAGCCGTAGCATGAGTTTACAGGTATGATACCTCGTGCATGTTCCATTTTGCTAGATGGATTGTCAGCCGATGGGGTGACCTTGTGGAATGTGTGTCCATGCCAAAGGAGCAGGGTTTTCTGGGCCAGAGGTGGGCATATCCCAACCGGGAACCAAGTCACACCACCAATGCTGAGTTAGTCAATGTTTCCTCATGATGATTTGTGATTGAAACTTCAAGAGACCAATCAAGTTGCCAGTGAGGTAGATGGATATGCACAGAGAAAAGAGCCGGCTTACACTGATGCCTAGCATACGAACAGCAGGCCCAGGGAGCCCAGGTGCCACTGTTCCTAGAACTGTGCCAGTACCCACTTCTGAGGGTCGTGGGGGCTACTCGCTACTTTGACTCTGCAAGTGGGTGAGTTGGGTTTCTATTCCTAACAACCCAAAGATTTGCCCAAGCAATGTGCATTACTGCGGGACTAGACTGCGTAATTCTCCCTCTACTTCTGGGTGTCACATTAAAGCCGAATCACTGCACATTCCCTGCGGTGGAAGGTATCAAGCTCGGAGACCAACAGAGAACTTGGTGGAGGCTCCTAAGGAAGCAGCTGCATTTCTGCAAACTGAAGACCACCTTGCTGGGCAGGAATGGGCTTGGACAGAAATGTTACTGTACGGAAGTTTGATCACATGCTAAACGCTGTGCCTGCGTTGATGAACTTACAGACACACAGGCAACCATGAAAGCATCACTATGCACTACGCTGTAAACCTAAGTGTCACCTGGACAGGTTTCCCCCATTCTCCTTATTCAGCAGCATTTTAAGTTTATAATACAATATTGCCAACTACAAACACTGTGCTATACAGCACATTGCTAGGAGTTTTTCGCCTTGTGGAAATGAGACTTTTCACTCTTTGACCAAGCTGCCCTGTTTCCCCCCAGCTGCAGCCCTCAGAACCCACCATTCCATTCTCTACCTCTACGAGTCAGACTAGTTTAGATTCATCACATACATGGTATCCTGTAATATTTGGCCTTCTGCGTCTGGCTTACTTCACTTGGCGTAAGCTCCCCCAGGTCAGTGTGTGCTGCCGTGAGTGGCAGGGTCTCCTCCTTCCTAAAAGCTGGGTAAGATTTCCTTGTAGGTCTGCACCGAATGGAACTTTGAGCTCTGTTCCTTTGATGGAACAATAGGGCAGTGGTCTTCTCAGTGGGGAGCTCGCTCCCCAGGAGGAAGGGACGCGCCTGCCTTTTCTTGGCTTCACATTGCTCTAACCCAGAGCGCTGCTCACTGGTCTGCACCCTCTGGGTGACTTGGGAAGTAGCGGGCTCCATGTGGAGGAGCTGGAGTGCCAAGGAGGCCGAAATCCCAAGGCCACTGTCCCTACTGTCAGAAGGGCATGCGTCAGCCCTTTGGGTAGACAACACGCACCTCTGTCAATAGCGCATTCTTTTATTTTATTTTAAAGGACTAGTGACCAGCTGGAGATGTTGGGGAGGCAGCGCCATGGTTTAAGAAGGTGCCGTGGCTCTGTCCAACCCTTCGGGTTCAACCCTCTGCTCATTTTGATGGCAGTAACATTGCTTAACCACTGAGCTGCTCACCTAGAAAATGGGTAGACTCAAGGGGCCTGCCTCAGGGACCTTGATTTCTTTAGATCAAGATGAAACAAATGATACAGATGAGATGATGGGGCAGGGCGTGGCCTGTAGGAAAAGCTCAGCAGCGTCACTCTTGGCTATGGTGAACCAGTGAGCTGCCTCTTGTGCCCCTGAGGATGAGCCCTTGGGACTTCTCTGCCTTCCTTGTAACTTCCTAGCTCCATGCCGTGGTGCTAACCACAGCACCAGGGGTTAAGACAAGCAAACCAGCTTCCCCTTAACATTTTCCAAGAGTGTATTGGAGGGATCTACTTCTGTGCAGCCCCCACCACAAGTGACAAGGACATTTGGAAGCACATGGGAAGTGCGGGGCAGGTCCTTCACATTATTGGATGCCGACCTCTCTGTCTTCCCTGGTGCTGAGACACCAGCGAACTTGGTGTGACAGCAGGCACTGGCTTCAGAGTCCAGTGCCCTGAGCACACCCCTGTCTTTCCTGATACCCATGTGGGTAATTATATTGAGAAGTACCCTTGCTCAGCGAGTTCTCTGTTGCTCCTGTTAAAGCCTAACAAGGGCTCCTCCCAGAAAGCAGCATCTCAGGCTGTCCGTTTGGGACCCGAAATCCTGGACCGTACAGTGGCCTGAGCTGTTTGGATTGAAAGTCTGCGTGGACCTGCATCTCGGCGCGACTCTTTGGGACTGGTAAGCACGCCCTTCATCTGCAGGGAACTGCCTGGAGATCGGCATCTGGGCCAGGTGTGTTTGGGCCCGTAGCCCCGCCCTTCACGCCCAGGAAGT
>PVJX010003364.1:0-42213 GCA_004027295.1 Dolichotis patagonum
CTCCCATAGGGTGCACTGCTTGTTTTGGGTCCCACTGCCTCCCTATATAGAGCCTCTCAATGGACCCTATCTCCTGATCTACTCTGCCTGTGTTTCTCTCTGTTAATATTTCAAGGCCATCTATACTAGAGATTACAGCCAATCTTCTCTGCCTTATTTCTGCTATTCTGTTTTTCTGCCATTGGTTGTCTATTTTTCTCTTCCACTCCACTATCTGTCCCTTTCACTGAGGCCTCTCTGCCACTGTTCCTGAAATGCTCGTATTCTTGTTCTCTCTCTCTAAAATGTCCTTCAGTATTTTTTGTAGGGTTGGACTGGTGGTCACAAATTCTCCTAGCTCCTCTTTGTCATGGAAGCATCTTTTTTCTCCATTAATTTCTAGAGAGAGTTTTGCAGGATACATCAATCTGGGCTGGAGACTGTTCTCCTTCAGCGCTTGAATTACTTTACTCCAGGCTCTTCTTGACCTGATGGTCTGTGTCAAGAAGTCTGCCATGATTTTGATGGGTTTTCCTTTATAGGTGATCTGTTTGTTTTCTCTGATGGCTTTTAATATTCTGTTCTTATATTGAATTTCTGGGATCTTTATTATGTGTCTGGGTGTAGCTCTGTTTTGGCTGTAAGTGGCTGGAGTTTTGTATGCTTCATACATCTGCATATCATTTCTTTTTTCTATGCTTGGGAAATTTTCCTTAGTAATTTCTGTGAATAGCCTTTGTAATTCCTCTGTTTTGACTCCTGCTCCTTCATTCACATGCTTTATTCTTAATTTATAGATCCTCTTGTCATCTTCCAGTCTTTGTATATTTACTGCTTGCTCCCTTGTTATTTTTAAGAGATTTTCCCTTTCATGATCACACATTTCAAGCCTGTGTTCAATTTTTAACAGTCTATCTTTGGTTTCTTTCAAGCAGTTTTGCCAGCTTTCTATGGAGTCGTTAGTTTCGTGATAATCTCTTTGAATCTGCTTCATGAATTCTAGGTTTTTTCTGAATTCTTCATTAAATTTTTCTCTCCATTTGCGTTCCTCCATTCTTCTGTGTCTTCTTGAGAGGTGCCCAGCCCTTCTTTTATTAATCTACTTATCTTTTGTTTAATTTGAATTAATATTTCAGTTTTGGTCCTGCTTACGAGGTCCTGAAGATATCTTTTTATGTCTGCTAATGCTGTGTTTGATGTTGCATGTTTGCTGCCCTCAATCTCGTTTGTATTTACCTCTCCTGGATCAATGTTCTCAGGGTTTGGGTTTGGGGTTTTTCTCTTATTTCTCCCTTTCATCATATTTTTTGTTCCTTCCATACAAGTGTATAGTGTAATTCCCAGCCCCTTTTGTTGTTAGTTAGGGCTCCTCTAGCATACACAAGCTAGGAGCTTTTGCCCTCTTCAGTTGGCTATCAGAGATTAAAATTCAAGCATGGGCAGTGTGCGCTGGCTCCTCCCCTCTGGGCCAGTTAACATTTGCAGGCCTTCACTGCGTCAGTGTGCACCAAGCTCAGGGAATTAATTTGTAGCGACTCACTGGGTCCCGGCCAGGGGCACGGCCCAGTCCAAGCAGATTCTACCAATCGGCTCGGCGAGGGGAGCAACCAACAGAAGCCTCTTCTTTATGGAGTTAGGGTTGTCCTGCCCAAGTCTAACATGTTGTCCAGTCTGTTGCCCCTTTCCTGTGGGAAGGTCTTATTCCCATAACTCACCTCATGTTGATGCAGGTCCCCGAGAAATGCTGGGATCCCCGACCTCCGACTTCAGCGTGGCTGCAGTGTGAATTGACGGTGCCTCTGGGTGGGTCGAGTGCAGGGCTGGGTCCAGGCGAGCCACATGCAGGGCTGTTCAGCTCCACACTCCGGCAGCTCAAGCCAGTCACTTCGGTGTGGATCAGTTGGTCAGGTCTCCGGCAGGAATTCAGGCAGCTTGAGGAGGGTGCTGTGCTCGCTGATCTTAGCTTCTCTAATGGTAGTCCCAGGACCTCATATTCGAGTAATTTTTTTGCACTTTAGTTTCTTCCTGGGTTGAGAGTCCATCTCTCTCTGTTTTGGTCTCTCCAGGGTGTTCTATTTTGGCATTGAAGCTGTCTCTCTCAGAGAGGGTCCCTCTCCTGCTACCTACCGGTCCTCCATCTTTGGACTTCTATTTTGTCTAACTTTGAAATGCATACAGTTGACACCCATAATATGTATGCTTTTCAGAATGATTTTCTTACTTCATATAATTTTATAAAATCATTTAAGTTGGTGCATATAGTGATGGTACATTCAATCCCTTTTTGTATATTATTCTACCATATGCTTACATGACTGTATATGAATACTAATTTCTATTAATGAAAATGCTGATTAATTCTAGTAGTAGGGAAAATGTTGCTTTGAATCTTTATGTATGTGAGTTTTGATGAACAAATATACCTTTCACTGTGGACATAAAACTAAGAGTATAATTTCAGGGTCAAACAAGAAACATACTTTCAGATTTAGCAGATTCTAACTTAGATCTTTTCAAAATGTTTTATCATTATCTACCAATATCTCTACTTTAACAAAGAACTGTTTTTTTTAACTGATGTAATATTGCAAACCTATTGTTGATCCAAATGTCTAGTTTGTGATAGTATTGTTAGAATTACCTTATGTTCTACACAGTGGATTTACCCACTGTAGATACCTTTAATAGCACAGGATTTTCCAAGTTATAAATGCTAAGTGGCAAGATGCTTGTACTTTAGCCCAAAGCTGTGGCAATGTACTTCTATCTCTTGGTCTCACTAAAATTTGACTTCATTTCTTATCACTAGGTAGTTGTGACAAAGAGTGTTTCACATTGTTTTGACTAAAAAACTGAAGAAATATAACATAGAAATTACTTTACTTTTTTCTGAAGAGGGAAAATCTAACATTCCAAAATAAACCCTTTATCTTACAAAGGATACATGTACTATATTAGTGAACTACCAGAATCCTTTCTGCTGAGGTAAAACACTGGTTGGGTTGCTACATTAAATTAACTATTGTTAACCATTAACCAGAATTAATTGTGTCAATTAGTCCTATAAAATAATGAATGGAGGGGCCACCCTTCGATTGGAGCATCTCGGAAGCTGGCCTCAGCTGCTGGGACCACTGCTGCTGGGCCTGCCCTTCCACCAGGAACTTCGGAACCTTGGACTGCAGTGGATTACCATGCTGGCTGGATGAGTGACTCAGGAAACCCTCACCCAAACAGAAGACCTCATCAGGTTCCAGTAAGTGTGGTGAGTTTGCCCCCTAAAATAGAGGTCTGCAGTGGGTAAATAGAAGGGGAGGTAAAACTCCCTCCAATTTTAAGACCTTGGCAAACCTGACAACAGAGTGGGTAACCCCCTTCCCCACACAGAGAACATCAGAGGTTGAGGAGTGCACCAATAATGCCCCCCCAACTTAGAGAAAATTAAAAGAACTTATGAGACCCCCAGTGACACAGTAGGGCCTCAGCTAACACAAACACTATAGCCAGGGAGATCTGGTGACCTCCAACAACATGAAGATATAACAGCAGCAGGAACTAAGAGTTGCCCTACGTCAATACTTCTGGGCTAGTTAGCCCAGAAAGAATATAGGACTCACCCAACAGGCCATGTAAGAGGAGTTCAGGAGACTGGATCTCTTTATTGTGGTACCCAGCAATTTTACAAATATCATCCACACAGTAAGACCCTAAAACACACACTACAGAAAGTTGTGACAGGATAGAAAGACCAGAAATTTACCCAAATGCTGAAAATGACTAAATGAAAAGACAAAATGCAATCCCAAACACCTAGTCCACCAGGAGCAAGTATAGGCAATAATGAAATAGACCTAAAAGTCATACACCAGAAATCTCTGAAAAGATAGCAAATGAAATAAAGAAACAAATCCATAAGGCTATAGGGGAACTCAAATTAGAAATAATGTATTATGTAAAGATAAATGTAACAACCTTAGTAAATGAGTGGCTCCACATACCTAGAAAAGGAATAGATAAAAAAAATACAGGAGCAAAAGAAATTGATTGAAACCTTGAATGAACAATGTACAAAACAAGCAGAATCCATGGAACAAATTCAAAGAGATATGCAATAAACAAAAAATTGTATTGAAAGCCTGCAAAGACATTTAAATGAAGCTGAGGATAGAATTTCAGACTTTGAGGACAGGATCGCAGATAGCAATCATGAAAGCGTAGAACTTATAGAAACAACAAATTAGCATGAAATGCCAATCTAGCAGCTTCAAGATGATGCCTGGAGAAACAATGTTAGATTAATAAGCATCAGTGACATGGCAAGAGACAATACAAAGGATATAACTAAGCTGTTCACAGAAGTAATGGCAGAAAATTTCCCAAACTTGGGAAAAAAATCTGATATACAAATAAGTAAGGCATATACAATGCCAAAGAGTCATAACCAACATAATTCTACACCCAGACATATAATAATTAAGATCTCAGACATAAAGCATAAAAACAGAATACTAAAACCTGTTAGAGAAAAGACACAGCTCACCTATCAAGGAAAACCTATTAGAGTCATGGCAGACTCTCAGCACAAAGCTTCAGGTTAAGACGAGCTTGGAGTGAAGTATTTCAAGCCCTAAAAGAAAATAACTTTCAACCCAGACTGATGTACTCAGCAAAACTGTCTTTCAAATTTAATGGAGAAATAAGATACTTCCATGATGAAGAAAAATTCAAAAAATTCATATCCAGCAAACCAACCTTAGAAACAATGCTGAGGACATCTTCGATAGAGATAAAAATGTCCACAATCTCCAGAACAACAACAGAAACAAATCACCAGGCTGGACAAGAAATTAAACAAAGGAGAAAAGCAGGAAACTAACAATAGGAATACAACATGGCAAAGTTAAGCCAGTACCTATCAGTGATATCCATAAATGTAAATGGTCTCAATTCACCTATCAAAAGACACAGGTTGGAGGAATGGATCAAGAAACAGATCCCACAATGTGCTATATACAAGAAACACATCTGACTCTAAAAGAAACTCATAGATTAAAAGTCAAGGGATGGAAAACAGTATTCCATGCAACAGGAACCAAGAAAAAAGCATGGGTAACTATTCATTTTGCAGACAATGTGAACTTCAAACCTGAAATGATTAAAAGAGACAAAGAAGGTTACTACATACTTGTAAGTGGAAAAATTCAAGAGGAAGAACTAACAATTATAAATATATATGCACCGAACACAGGAGCACCCAACTATATAAGACAGATAGATACAAAAGTACATGAAAAACAAAATACACAAGAACAGAATTATTACAAGGGTCCTTAACAGCCTATTGTCACAAAGAGATAGATCAACTAGACAAAACGTCAGCAAAGGAATAATAGAACTGAATTATATCTGCAAGCAATTGGACTTAGTAGACATTTACAGAGTGTTCCACCCAATCACATCAGAATACACATTCTTCTCAGCTGCGCATGGGACATCCTCCAAAATAGACCATATATTATCTCATAAAACATTCTTAAGTAAATGCAAAGGTATTGAAATCATCCCATTCATAATATCTGACCCTAGCTCACTGAAATTGGAAATTAATGGCAAAAGAAATTGCAAAACTATCATAAATACATGGAAATTAAATAACAACTTTGTGAACAAGCAGTGGGCTACAGA
Organism: Dolichotis patagonum; assembly: GCA_004027295.1. NCBI lineage: Eukaryota > Metazoa > Chordata > Mammalia > Rodentia > Caviidae > Dolichotis > Dolichotis patagonum. Next base: position 5,665 of record PVJX010003364.1, read on the forward strand.
TGAAATTAATGAAGAAATAAAGCAGCACTTACAATTCAATGAAAATGTGGAATAACCTATTATAATCTTTGGGATGCAATGAAAGCAGCCTTCAGAGGGAAATATATAGCAATAAAATTTCATATACAGAAAACAGAATGAGCACCAATAAACAATCTAATGCTTCATCTCCAGCTTCTAGAAAAAGAAGAGCAAGTTAAACACAAAGCTCATAAAAGAGAGGAAATTTTAAAGGTTAGAGCAGAAATCAATGCAATTGAATCAATGAATTGAAAAAAAACGCAAAGAACTAATGAATCAAAAAGTTGGTTTTTGAGAGAATAAACAAAATTGACAAACTTCTAGCTAACCTTATCAAGAAAAAGAAAGAAAAAGCCCAAATTCAGGCAATAAGGACTGAAAAGGGGGAAATTACTACAGATCTCATGAAAACTCAAAAGATCATGAATACCTACTTAGAAAATCTCTACTCACATAGAGAGGAAAACACAGAGGAAAGGGACAGACTTCTAAAAACATATGAACTACCAAAGCTCTACCAAGAAGATATAGAAATTTTAAATAATCCAATATCAGCTATTGAAATTGAAAATATGATAAAAAATTTACCAACAAAGAAAAGCCCAGGTCCTGATGGATTTACATCTCAATTCTATAAGAAATTTAGAGAAATTTTGATGCCAACACTCCTTAAACCCTTCAATGAATTTGAAAAGGAAGCAGTCCTCCCTAAATCATTCCTGGAGACAAGTATTACTCTGATATCAAAACCAGAGAAAGAGTTAACCAAAAAGGAGAACTATAGGCCAATCCTACTAATGAACATAGATGCAATGATTCTCAATAAAATACTGGCAAATAGAATGCAGCAAATCATTGAGAGGATTATACATCACAACCAAGAGGGATTCATTCCAGAAATGCAGGGATGTTTTAACATACACAAATCAATCAATGTCATACACCACATAAACAGAGCAAAAAATAAAAACCCCATGGTCATCACAATAGATGCAGAAAAAGCTTTCAATAAAGTCCAACGCATGTTGATGATAAAACTCTTCAGGAACTCAGAATACATGGTATCTAGCTCAACCTTATAAAGTCCATCTATGACAAACCAACAGCCAATATTATACCAATGCTAAAGTGAGAGCTTTCACTTGAAAATCAGGAATAAGGCAAGGATATCCACTATCACCACTCCTTTTCAATATAGATCTGGAAACACTAGCAAGGTCAAGCAGAAAAGAGGGAGAAATTAAAGGAATAAAGATAGGAAAGCAAGAAGTTAAATTATCACTATTTGCAGATAACATGATACTCCATATGGAAGACCCAAAACACTCAATTAAAAGGCTACTAGCGGAAATAAACAAATTCAGCAGTGTAGCTGGATACAAAGTCAACACTCAAAAATCAATAGCATTCTTGTATACAAACAAGAAACACACCATGAGAGAAATTATGGAAATATCACCCTTCACAATAAAATCTAAAAAAAATGAAATACTTAGGAATCAACCTAAGAATGTAAGAGACCTATATGCTTAAAATTATACTATGTTAAAAAAGGAGATTGAAGAGGATATTAGAAAATGGAAGGATGTTCCTTGCTCTTGGCTATGAATAACCAACATTGTGAAAATAACCATACTCCCAAAACTATTTGCAGATAACATGATACTCCATATGGAAGACCCAAAACACTCAATTAAAAGGCTACTAGAGGAAATTATGCAGATTTAATGCAATCCCAATCAAAATATCATTGGCATACCTCACAGATCTAGAGAAAACACTCCTAAAATTCATTCAGAAACAGAAGAAACCTAGAATAGCAAAGGCAATTCTGGGCAACAAATGCAGGAGGCATCTCAATTCTGGGCTTGAAACTACATCCATGCCTAACACCATGCACAAAACTAAAGTATAAGTGGATCAAAGACCTAAACATTAAAACAGAAACACTAAATCTACTAGAAGATAAGGTAGGTAGAACTCTTGGAGTCATAGGGGTAGGCAGAGAATTCATGAACAAAATGCAAACTGCACAGGAAATGCTTCAGAGAATCAACAACTGGGATCTTATATTATTGAAAAGTTTCTGCCCTTCAAAAGAAATCACCAACAGAGAGAAAAGAAAACCCACATAATAGGAAAGAATTTTAGCCAGCAACACCTCAGACAAAGGACTTATATCAAAAACATAAAGAATTGAAAAACATCAAGCCCTCCAAATTCAAAGACCTTCTCTAAATGGGCCTGTGAAATGAACACACAGTTTTCAGATGAAGATATACAAATGGCAAATAAATACATGCAAAAATGTTCTCCATCACTGCTCATTCGAGAAATGGAAATTAAAACAACATTGCAATTTCATTTCACTCTGGAAAGAATAGCTACCATAAAGAAATCAACTGATAACAAATTTTGGCGAGGAGGTGGGGAAAAAGGAAAACTTCTTTACTGTTGGCGGGAGTATAGACTGGTGCAACCACTGTGGAAATCATTATGGAGAATTCTCAGAAGACTAGGAGTGGAAGCTCCATTCAACCCAGCTATTCCCCTCCTGGGTATTTTCCCAGAAAAACTGAAAAGTTCATATCACAGTGATATATGTGCACCCATGTTCATAGCAGCACAATTTGTAATAGCTAAACCTTGGAAACAACCAAGATACCCATCAACCACAGAGTGGATGAAAAAGATGTAGTATTTTTATACAATGGAGTATTACTCAGCTATGAAAAAGATGATCTTGAGGCCATAATAGGGAAATGGAGACAACTTGAGACTATCCTCATTAGTGAAATAAATAAGAATCATATTTATAAATATCACATTGTATCTCTAGTGCAAAAAGTAATAAGAACTGTAGGAATAATAAAACCCAAAATGCATAATTGCTATTGTAAAAGAGAGGAAAAGAAAGTGCTCTAAAGGATATAACTGCATGTATGTTTAAATGTGTATGATAGATGACCAAATTACTGTTTCTGTTGGATTGTTGAGCAGAACTGTTAACAGTCTCACCTTTTGCATGTCTACTTTGTATGCTTTAGTTTTATAACTTCAACAACTATTTCCATGATGACAGTATGTAATTTATCAAGTAGTGCTATCTTGTGTTTTGTTGTTGTTGTTCTTTTCTTGTTTTCCTTTGGAATTCTGTATTGTTGCTATCCTTTTTTCTGTTGTGTTTTGTTGTTGTTTTTTCTATTTTTAAATAAAATTTTTAAAAAAGAATGGAGATATTACTATATATATATGTATATATGTATATATGTAGGTAAATATATATGTATATGTATATATGTATATATGTATATATATGTGTGTAAATATATATGTATATATATGTATATATAAATGTGTATATATGTATATATATGTATATATATGTGGAGATATATATTTTTTTTTGGAGGGGGGTACCAGAGATTGAACTCAAGACCTCAAGCCTGCCAGGCAGGCGCTTACACCACAGCTAAATCCCTGGCTCCTATATACCTATTTTCAAATGGTAGGCATCTTTCTTATCAAGAGAGATCTTCTCATTTAGTTGAAAGAGTTAATTCTCTGAGAACTGTTTCAGCTTCCTGATCATACATGTCTGATTTATTTTGGATATATAAATTTAGCAATATCTTGGTCCTGTGTATGTATATTTTTTATCAGAAAAAACTCATGTAATAAATCATGCCTTTTGCAGGTATGATTTATGCATCTGTGCTTGGTATCTTGATCTCATGGCTCATTTTAGTAACTATCGTAACTTTGATTGTGATGTTAAAGTCACTATTTTAATTCTGTAATACTGAGATCCTATCATTACAGTTGTAATGTAATCTTTTTGTAACAACATCTTCTACTGTTACCATCGGTACATAGAAGACATTCCCTTTGAAGTTCTGAACAATGCTGGTGCCTTCTCAACCAGTGCATCTTCTATTGCTTTGATGAATAGATTTTCCTTCACACTCTTCTATAGAACATTGCTGGCTGGCTCATATTCTGCTCTTTTTATTTTATCATTCTATCTACCTCTTAACATTTTGCCTTGTCTTCTGCTACCTAAATACTACTGCTATCTAAATACTGTATTTGATTACCTAACATTGGGATTATTACTATATTTATCACATGTCATTTTTTCCTCTTTTAAGGTCATCCTAATATTTTTACTTTCTCATCCAGTCCTTGCCAGGGTCCTTGTCAAAGAATTTTAGGTTGACAGTGCTTTCTTTCATATTGTAACTGTACCATTATGTTCCAGATAGTTAAGTAGTGATTAATAAACAGTTACAAAGTACCTGGGCCCAAGAAAGTCAGAACAGAGATGAGGTAAACTAGACCTATGGTCAAGGACCGAGTTGGTACTAAGCCCTAAGATGGAGACACTTTGGCTAGGACTGAAAGCATGGCCAGAAATAAACAGCAGGCCAAAGACACACTGTAATTAGCACCATCTGGTGCAGCATGCCTGAATATTCCAAAAAACATGCGGAAACAACACACCAAACACATGGATAAATGACCAGAACACTCTACTCTCATTCCTACCCATTCCAGAAATGCCTTTGTTCTTCTGAGTGCTATTTACATTTGCTAACATCTTTTTTTTTTTCCAATTGGGTCATTATTAGCTAAGTGACTGTACTTGAAATCCTATAGGTTGTTTGAAGATTGATCCAAGGAACCTGTGATGTTTTTTCACTGTATAAAATCCCTTGGACAAGGAGCCTCAGAAATAACACACATTTGAAATCCCTTCTGCTTGTCAGGAGCTTTGTTAATAAAACTTCCCTATAATTTACCTCTTTTGTCTTTGGGTCTATTCTTCAGCAGTATGAGGCCAAAAATGGACACTTCTAGTAGACTGGGAGTTACTTCCCTATAACAGTTCCATTGCCTGTCAGCTTCTATCATTTAAGCAGAGAAGTCAATTATTCATGTTACATTTTCTGTGTTTTGCTAACTTCTTTTATTTTGTTTGTTTGTAATTTCCCCATTCTTTTAAGTTTTTCTTCAGATTTTTGCAAGTTTTAAACTCTGTCTGTATGGATAATATGTATGCAGTTTTCTTCCAGGTCTCTTATTTTCTCTTCATTTTGATGTCAGAAAGCAGATATCTGCTTTTGTTTTATAATGTGTTTTATTTAAGTTTTTTTTTACAATTTTTCCAAGATTTTAAATACTTTACCAGTAGTTTTATAGACTCCGCTTCATTATTACATTATTTTGGGTTTTTGGAAAGCAAACATTTCATTTTAATTACTGATGATATACATACAATATTTATAAAACAATGTTAGTATATTTTTTGTTAAGACAAATACATTTCTTTGACCTTAACTCTGCTGAGAGAAATTTTCTAAGATGTATATAAATGTAGAGATATATATGCTCATATATGTCATATAAGTAGGAAGGCAATAATTTTAAGATGCAAATTATCCTCATATTGGTCCAATGTAATTTCACTGAAATTAACACCAGATTTTTTGTAAAGTTTTCAAACTGCTTGAAAGCTACTATAAAAAAGCAAAAAATGACATAAACTAGTCAAAACCACTTTGAGGAGGAAAACAATAGTGGAGAATTAGGATTATCTTCTTCAAAGAATTGCTACAAATCTATATTTAACAAAATGTCATGTTGATACAAAAGTAAGTAAATATGTGAAAGAAAAAAATCGGACTATATTCATATGTTAAACTGATATTAAATAAATATACAGAGACAATCTAGTGGAGAAAGTAAAATCACTTTTTAAAAATAGATACCCAGCTCTGGGAATATAACTCAGCAGCACAGTGCCTGCCTGGCAAGTGCAAGGTCCTGAGTTCAATTCCTGATATCAGCAACAACAAAAACAGAGATTAAATTTATTACCAAAGTAAAAAATAGATGCTTAAAATAATATTTTTATTTTGTTTAAACCATCACACATATTCAAATCCCAATAAGACACAATGTGATAGATAGAACCAATGGTAGTTTTCTATCGAAAATGAGATATTATAGTACCCATTGATCATTTTCTGTTATTCGGTTCAGAAAGCCCTGTAATTCTTTCACTTTATGCATGGCTTTATACTATTTTGTTATGTTTGATATTGTTGTATTTGAAACCATGCTCAACTATAGCAGAGTAAGTGATATGGTGATAGCTACTGTTGATGTCCGGTTGTCTTAATGTAAAGTACTGTGTTGCCTATGTTGTCCTGTTCTGATCTGCTCTGTACTGCCCTCTGTTGTTTTATTCTCTTTAAAATAAAAAAATTAAAAAAAATAGTTTTATATAACACTTTGAAAAAATGTGTTTGACCTTTGCCTTGTATACGGTATCACATATGAACTGAATATAATATTAGTGAATATAAAAATAATGAACTAGTGAAAAAATCATAGACCACCTCAAAATATTTAAGCAAATTGAAAGAAAACAGAAAAATGAGTACACATTTTTTGATTCTATGTAAATAAATTCCAAGTGGATGTAAAACAATTTATATCAAGAGAAAAGATTGGAGTTGCTGGATGATGGGTTGAGTTAGATCATGGGGATAAAAGAGCAGAAAGCTCACGAGAAATGGGTGAGTGGGGTGTGTGTTCCTTATCTTGTGGTGAATCTTTCCTATCTGTATCAATATTTACAACATTAAAGCAATGAACATCATGTGATTATGCTCATTAAAATGTGTGTAAAATACAAAAAATTAATGTTTGGAGGTTAATGAATTTCAAAGCTTTACAGGTAAAGAAAGATAATAAAGTTATCTCTACAGAGTGAGACGAATGTATGAAACATGCTCAACTATTACTTAACAAATTGAATAGAAGGAAAATTATGCTTTCAGACAGTGTTTGCAAATAGTCTACTGTTTGTAGAATGCAGAAGTCAAGTATGTTTTTATATGACATACAATGATTAACTTAGATACAAACAAGTGACATAGGATGGACGTGGTAGCTATAGTCTGACAAAAAACAACATGAATGTAGAAATGTGGATTATAGATAGCTAAAAAATAAATCAGCAAAAGCGTATGTTGAAATAACCTTGGTATTTACATTTTTAAGGTGTTTACATGATCCAGGTTAAACCATAATGCTTTTTCAAATTCTTTTATCATGCCAGTGGGAAGAAATACCATATGGATGGATTCTTAAGCACAGGGAAATCTCATTTGCAATTGATAACTCACAAGAGAAACCAAAATGTGATTAAGTTAACCATGTACAACATTGTTCTGGTTTTATCTTTCTACACATTACCTTTCCTACGAAAAGAATATTTAAAATGATGCTATTACTTTAATAGCTTCTATTTGCATTCTGAATTTTCATTGTGCCAGTTATCCGATTCCACTTATATAATGAAATTTGTGGGCCTCCTGGCTATTTTAATGTGATGCCTTTTATATTGTTTGAGAGATGTCTCCAATGAATAAAATAAATGGTTTCAGAGGGTTCTTAAGCCCTCAATAGACATCAGCTAAAATGTTAAAAGTGCCTCCAAATCCCACCAGTGCCATATTTTCTAACCGTGAAAGAAATGTCATTATTGTAAATTCTCAGCTTTTGTCTGAAAATCTTGTACTAGGTCCCTTGAGCACTAGCTCAGTTAATTAATTCAAACAATTTCCTTTTTAATCTCTGAAACATTTTCATATTTAAGACAATAAATGAGGTACTTAAGAGGGTACACTCATTGCTGGTCATTAATATGGCAGGGAATTAGAAAAATCACTCTTAGTTTTAAGTGACATGAATAATGTCTTTTTTTTTTCCTTCCAATGGTTCTGACCTGGACAAGGTTAAAAGCATGGTTTCTCTGCTTTGTCTGAGTTTAAGAAAATCCTATTTTCCACTTGCTTTTGTTTTAACACACATGTCTAGACCCTCTTCCTTCTCTTTCAGGAATAAATTTGATATGCAGCATGATAGGTTATGCCAATTTAAAGATTAAATTAGTTAATAATAAGTTTGAAATTAGTGATTAGTTTAGAAGAAGAATAATTGCATTTTTCTTAAACCAGTACATAAGGTTAATGGAGTTGGGAGTGTGGTGGCTCCAGTAACTTTGACACTAATTGGCGATTGTGTTACATGTTAAGATAAGGAGTCAGCATGAACAAATCCTCCTGAGGGTTTCAGGAAGACAAAGCTATTTGTTCTCAAATCTACTTTTCTACATTTGTATGATTGGTTTAACTTCATAAAGTGTTGGTCTGTGACCTTCACAAGAAAATTTCACTGCATTTCATGCCTTCAACTCCAGATTATCAACTGAAATAAAACACAGAAAATAACTTTTTTTTGTAAAGTAAAAATCAGCCATATAATTTTCTGAATAAGTTTGATCATTCAATTTCATAAAATTGAATATATGTATGGGAAAATGTACGAGATGAAAATATTAACAGGTTTATAATATTCATATTTCTCTGTGTTTGTATAGCTCATTCCTCCAGTCTTCTCATTTTATAACAATTATACATTTAATCTGCTTCATATAAGCATATTATGCACAAAAACAAATTTTACATGTTTAATGCGGCATTCTCAAAGAAACGTATAAAGACTTAGAGGTAGGGTGGGATGATTATGCATAGCTCATTATCCATAACATAATGATATCAGAATATGGTAAAAAATAGAGACAATTCTTACAAATTGCAGCTCAGAAACATATCTGTTACTGTATCAATTTTGTCTATTGTGATTGTTTAAAATCAATGTTTCAGATGTATGCAAAAAATTTTGATATAGTTTTCTAGCTTGTAATTTTTAAAAGTTTAGACATCTAAATATTAAAATTTGACATCTCAATTACACCCTTTGTATTTATTTATTTAAAAATTTTGCTTACCAATATTACTGTCTTACAACCAAACATTTTCATACTAAATAATATGTTTGACTAAGACAGTATGCACAAAATGTGTTCAGGTAAAACCGCTGGATATTATGCGATATTTTGTTTAATCTGTAAGCAAATAAGAACAATGTTTTAGTTACTATTATATGATGAGTCACAACTTATCCAAAGTTTTTTTTTAATTGAAGTGTATGTGGTTACACTTGCTTTGTTTAACCATATGTAATTTTTTAAATTTTGTGTTTTATAAAAGGTCTTGTTCAGGATTATTTTTCAAAAAACCCTTTAACATTAAACATCATATAACTTGATTTTCTTTTCTTATAGTCACTAATAATAAACATGAATGCTAATACAGTTTTCATATAAGATATAAGAGACTTATTGCCTCTATAACAAAACTTATATTAAAAGTTTATAAATTAAAACTTGCAAAAATCGGGGCTGGGGATTTAGCTCAGCGGCATAAGTGCCTGCCTTGCAAGCACGTGGTTGTGAGTTCAATCCCCGGTACCGATTAAAAAAAAAAAAAAACTTGCAAAAATCCTCAAGGGAGGCTTTTAGTCTATAAATTTATGTATTTTTCAATGCATAATGATTCCAGTCACTGTAGAGAATTGGTAAATATACATAATGCATTTTACCTCTTTTTATTTCCTCTTTTATTTTTCCAGCGTCAGATTTGTTTATCTTATAAGACCTTATAAAATTAATTATCACATAGAGAGATTGCAAACTAAATTAATAAGATATTATATAAGGACAAATTCAAAACAACTTTCTAAAAATAATTCTTTTCTGTTATGCTCTGATCTAAGAAAGTATAGATAAATATTTTTATAACTTTTATTGAAATAGATACTGCAAAAGAATTCTGAATTTAGATGGATGAGCAATGGAATAACAAAATCATGAGCACTTAAACTGTATTGATTTGGAAAGGACAGAACACATCAAAATGATAAGAATTCTCCTCTGCTAGTGCCCTATCTGAGTAACTTCTTCATTGAATTTCAGTTTCTTTATCCTTAGTTCATGCAATGTTATTTTCATAAAAATGACAATAGAGTAATGAATGTTCAAAGAGACTAAGAATTTTAAATAATGTAAGGAGAAAGAAATAAAAATAAAAAATATAAATACAGATTAAATTGTCAGTAGTTTCTAATGGCTTGAGAAAAGACTATCAAAATTCACTTTAACATACTATTCAATAGTAATGATGAAATTAATTTTATGTTTTTAAATATGAAGTTTGTATATTTTCATAATTGACTTTATAATCACCATTGCTTTTACATTTCAAAATATAATTCTAATTCTATTTGTTTCTTTCCAAGATACAACATAAAAAATTTGCTATCACCTCGATCAAGCCCTTAACCATCTATTTTTATATTATTTTAAGGCATATGTATTATAGAGTTGATGTAAATATGACTTATCCAATCAGCTTCCTGCTATTTCCTTTATTTTCAAAAGATTTTCAGGAAGATTGGTAAAGGTGCAGAAGATAGGTTGGTTTCTAATGTTAACAAATTGTATCAAAATGCAAATAGATGAAGTAGGTCAGAGATAATAAAATTGCAATAACTCAAAATGTCCCTAGCAATGCAGAGAAATGTTTATTTTTCACATTTTCCTCAATTGATAAAGATATTAAATGGCACTGGTGTCATACTTTGTCTCATTTTTATCCTGTGAAAATATGAAGTAAAATTTCATTATTGGCTCTTTCGGCTTGTTCCCAAGCCACTAGTTAGGAATTCTTTCGTGAATTTATTATTCATCTGTCTTTCTTTGGTGAAGCATTAAATTCTTTATTTTTCATAAATATTACATTTCTAATATTTATTATTTTATGGTTTTCCAGATAAACAAACACATTATCAATTAAGTGGCAGACATTTATTTAACAGAATTGTATCAGTTGACTGAGAAGATAATAGGTAAGGCTAGGTTCTAAAAAGCTAGGCAGTTCTGCAGATAGAAATTGAGAAAGGAGGTGTTGTTACAGCATAGAGTCTGAAATCTGTGATGCAAACTAATAAGCTGAATATTCAGGTGAGGTTTTAATGTTACACTTGTAAAGCAGAATTCCATCTTCTCTGAAAAATTTAAAGTTCCTCTTAAGGACTTTGACAGATTGAATACAGCCCACTCACACTAGGCAGGGTAATAGGCTTTACTAAATGTGAACAGTGTAAAGGTTAACTGCACTTATAGGATACGTTGATAGGTACATCTACATTTGCATTTGACCAAGTTGGGTCTAGTCAAGTTGGTACGTACAATTAACATCATATATTACTTTTCCTAACTCACTTATTCTGCCCACTGTAAGTGTTCTAATGTTCTAGCTCATTAATTTCTCCAAAATAGGTTGTTGCTTGAACTATTATGAATAGTGCTTCTTTGGATATTCTTTTACATGTAGAGGGTTTATCAAGATATATGATAAATTTTAAATTCTATCAATGGTAACCTAAGGGTGCTGGGAAACCAAGCAACCAGCCCATCTCCCTGATAAGCAGCTGTGGCTTGGGCAAATGGCAGCTTCTCCAGGGGGAGAACCAACCAGCGTCTCCTGAGATCCACGCCATGTTGGAAAGGAATTTAGGGCATTGGGAAACCACATAACCTGCTTGCCTCCCTGGTAAGCAATCATGGCCCAGGCAAGTAGCAGCCAACCCAGGGGGAGAACTAGGTAGCATCTCCCGAGATCCATACCATGTTGGAATTTAGGGCACTGGGAATACAAGCAACCAGCCCACTTCCCTGGTAAGCAGCCACGAAATTATCGGTGCCCAGACTGGGAATCAAATATCCCACCCTCCCACCCGGATCACCATTAGCAAATGGGAGCCAGAGGTCTGAGCATTTCTTGGGAGGTTGACCATATGCAATACAGCAAATAGGGGGGATTTCCTTTTACCATCTCTTTGAAGGAAAATATTGTTATCACTGTTTTGCTTTGTTCTGATTAATTGTTTTGCTCTATTCAGTATTCTATTTGGCTAAATTCTATAATGTTCTGTATTTATTTTGATTTTGCTATACCTGATTGAAAGGACAAGTATTGTGAAGATAATGAGATATACTATGGCACCTATTACTGTTATCCTGGGAACCTGTTGTGATGGTCTATACCAATTTCACTACACTGTCTCAATTGGCTTTGTTCTGTCTTGTTCTGTTGTATTGCACTACCTTCAAAATAATAAATAGATAAATAAATAAATAAATATGTGAACCTAGGCATAGTGGCACATGTTTATAATCCCAGTAGTTGAGAGGTGGAGGCAAGAAAATAGCTGTGAGTTTGAGGCTGGCTTGGGCCACACAGTGAGTTCAATGCCCGTCTAAACTACATCCTGAACTGCAACCTGTCTTAAAAAAGTTTACTACCATGAGACAGTGAGACCTTGTCTCAAAAAACCACAAAATAAAATAAAGTTACAACAGTAAAACTATCCCATTTATAATACACACACACACACACACACACACACACACACACACACCACTTCATTCACAGTTATCCCATCTTTCCACCACTTTCTGACGCAGTTCTGGAAGGCTTGTGTGTCCTTATGAGGTGTGATGAAAAATCTAGTGAATGATGCTGTCCACTCCATCCAATAGGAAACAAATTCTCAAAAAAATTAATATTTGTCCTCATGCTCATCCACCTTGTTCGCTGAATCTGGCACCATACAACTTCTGACTACTACTCAAAGTCAAAAGATAAGCATTTTAAATAGATTCAGGAATTTAAGACAGCAACAATAATGTATGTAAAGACACTCACTAAAAAATGACTTCTAAATCTATCTCAGGAAATAGCTACAATAACTGGACAAGTACTCAAAATAAGGGGGAGTATTTTGATGGAAATTAATGGCAATATCTCTTTTACTGTAACAATTAAAAATATCTCTAAATATTTACCATATTTCTACCACATTAATATTATTTAGCAAGTTTTTTCTTGGTTGATTAACATACTTCTAAAGATTAAAAATAGGGAGTTTGTTTTGTCCTATGAAATTCCAAGACCTTTTATGAAGTTTTTGCAATTAAGACAAATGGGAAAAGCATGATAATAGTGACAATGAGCTACAAAATAGAACAGAAATGTTATTCACTCAAGATACAAATCAGTTAATTTGAGTATGTAAGAATTTTTCAATAAATGGCAAGAGAAAAATTATCATGTTTTAAAAGATAGATTTTTAATCTTTACTTTTCATCTTAAGGAAATAGCTTAATTGCTAAAGACAATTAAGAGATGTGTCATTTCATGTAAATTCTCAAGATATATTATCAAAAAATATTATCATTCTGTATAAAATGCATGCTTCGGGGCTGGGGATTTAGCTCAGCGGCATAAGCGCCTGCCTTGCAAGTAGGCAGTCGTGAGTTCCATCCCTGGTACCGATAAAAAAAAAAAATGCATGCTTCTAATTAGAGTACAACATAAAGTGCCCCAGACAAGAAGCGTGACAGCATGGTAAAGTAAAAGAAAAACCTCTTAAGCAATACTAAACATTGTGTGGTTCTCAAAACGTCAAAGTCACAAGATTATATACAAAAAAATGTCCAAATAGTACTTATTTTTATATTGTAAGTGTATCTATCGCATCACTTTATAAAAAAATACTATTTATTTGTGATGTTCCTCTTTGCCTGCTATATGTAATAATACATATATGATTTTAGTGTATCATTTTACTTTTCCTCCTTATTAGATGTTATGGCCATAAATGTTTTAAATTGTATGTTTCAATTTTATTTTCAGGTGGTCAGTGTGATTCCTTTATATTCGTATAGTCAAAATGTCTGTACCTTCCTGTCATTAAGCACTACACAAGCAAGCTGATAAATTATTCATTATATTTTAAAAAAAATTAAAAACCATACTAAAAGTATTTACTAAATTGTGAAATTTTGAAAATATATTGAATGCAGTCTGGCAAAAATGTTCATGGTGACAATTTTCACCAGCATTTTCCAACGAATAGTAGACAATGATAAGCAAACTTCTAATTGACTTTTTAATAGAAACCTTTGATACATAATGTAATTGTTATTGTAAGGCCATATTTTAATTACAACTGAGTTTTGTCTTGTGGGCTTCGTTGTTTAAAAACACTGTGATTTATTGTGATGAATTAGATGACAATTCTAAATGTACCTCAGATACTAGCTAGCTTGATTCTCTTTTAAGTAGAAATACAAAGTCCTTAAATTTTCATTATAATGATATTAAAAAAATGTCTTGCCCACCACAGAATTTCTGAAAATTCCCAAGAGTCACATGTTCTTATAATCATGTAAGGCTCATAAATCCTTTCTTCAATAAATTAGTTCAATTTAGCAATCATATGTCATTACATTTGAGCTATATTTGTTCTCTAGCATATTTGTTCAACTCCAGAAATTTATCCTTTATTAAATTTTATGATACACACATATGTATAACCATGTTTAAATGAACTGTTTGCAGTATTTTTAAATGAATTCTTGGAGAGATCATTTCCATTTTAAATACTATATTCTGGTTATTACTTTTTATTTTCTTGCTCATTTCTTCCAATACTCCAACTCTACAATATTCAAAATATCCCTGGACCATTGGTCCTTGCTGTTTTTCACTGTCACTGACCTAGTTCCTCTTCCCAATTTATATCACAAGAATAATCATCAAAATCACCCCTTCACCTAAAACTCCCAAATCCTTTCTGATCTCATAGGACTGACAATTTAATGACAATTCTTGCTAAGCCTAAAGTCCGACCCTTTCCTTGCATGTATTTGTAATGCTGAATATAGATGGATATTACTTTCACCCAACGTTTATACTCAGTAAACTCAAATGTACTATTAAATTCTTGGCATTACATTTAGACTTTGGTATTTCCAGTTTTCTACGTGATCATTTCCTAATTGTTTCCCTTCCACTAAAACTTCCTTTTCAATTATCATATTAAACAAAAACATTGTTTCTTTTATAATTGAGACTAAACCCTACTACTGCACCTATCCACTTTTGGTCCTTTAACTCCTTTTGAAATTTCTTTTCTCAAGCTAAGAACAACCACTTGACCTTCACAGTAAACACATTGCATTGTGTTTCTCAGAGTTTGTCGCAGCAAAATTTCATTTTCTCTTGCACCATTATTATTAAAGACCCCACTGTGTGGTTCCCATATACATACAAACATTATTTTCTTACCTTGAAAGTTGGCAAATCCTTCAATTTATGAACATTTTAAGAAAATCAGAAATCATAGTTATAGTATGATTTTTGCTGTGTGTAAAAAATGTCAGAATATGCAAATAGCTGCTTTATAGGAACTGGAACACAGTGGCACATCATGCCATCTTGGAATTAAGAAAGAGGATAAACAAAGGAATTATTTCTTGTATCACTCCAGGCTTTTCCAAGGCAGCATTTTCCACACAGTCATGGAAGAGGATGTAGGCGAAAGACCGGGTTTTTCAAATCACAATTCTCTTTCTGGCTGAAGAAACCAAGATTGGAAGAGGGAGATGCCTTGGTAGTGTGAATATTTCTCTTACATGAAAAACCATGGGAATGGGGAGGAGTTAAAGAAAAGTATCCTCCAAAATGTGTGTAAGTCTTCTTATCAGTTTATTTTTATATTTTAAAGAGAAGAAGAAGAAAAATAGAAATAAAACAGAGTTTCAAATCAAGTTACTAGAAAAGTAACAATAATAAATGGTATATTGTGCATTATTATCTTACTTAGAGTACAGATATAGGCATGAAATAATGCCCAGACAATATTAGCACAGATCTTTCTTTTCAATGAATTAAGATAAACTAACAGGGCAACTATTCTAACTATTTTGTGTATATCAATACATATTTTTTCTCTTTTTTCTTCCTGCCTTTCCATTTTCCCTCATAAATTTCTCTTTTCTTTTGAATAGTTTCTTCCCAATTCACATTATCTATTATACCTTTTAGATCTTATTTACTCTCACCTTTTCACACTAGTGAGACAATACAATGTTTATACATATGGGTCTAATTTTGTTTCACTCATGGGTATGGACTCAAGCTGCATCTATTTACCTATAAAAGTCTTGAGTTTATTCTTCTTTATGGCCAAGTAGTACTCCATTATATAAAAGAAACTCACATCATTTTTATTCATTCCTCAGTTGATGAGTATTTGGGTTGCTTCCAAAATTTAGCTGTAACAAACTGTGCTGCTAGAAACACAGACATGCATATGTGGCATGATGTTATTAATTCTTCTGGGAAAGTACACAGCATGGAAACAATTTGGTTGAATGGAGCTCTAATGCTATTTTTTTAATTAAAACATCACTGAGACTCTATGTCATCCCAGAAAGAATGGTTATTATCAAAAGTCAACCAATAATCAAGGCGGGGGGGCAGTGGAGGAAAAGGAGCCCTTCGTCTCTGTTGATAGGAGTGTAGACTGTGCAACCACTGTGGAAATCATTGTGGAGAGTCTTTCTTGTCAGTTTCTTAAGTGATTTCTATGCTATCAATGCATAGGGTGAAAACTCTAAAAAGGTCTGTAAAGAAAAACCACAGTAAGTGGGGGTGACCTAGCAGAAGTATCAGTTTGAAGACAAGGAAGAGCTATTGAAGTTCATAAGCACCCAGAGTGTAGCTAACCTGCTCAAATACACATGTGATCTTTGTAATGACAGTTGATTTCCTATCACAAATTTCGACAGTTCTAAAGCAATTGAATGTATAAGGGTGTGTTCTCTGACGATTGCAATAGCAGAAAATTTGCTACAAAATACTTGAATATTGAGATGCCTTCTTCCATATAACTCACATATTGAGTAGGAAATTGAATGAAGGTTAGAAAATATTGAACAATAGTTAAAATTCAATTTGACAAAGAGTATAGTTGAAGTAGTGGTAAGTGGGACTCATACCTTCAAATGTCCGTGTTAGAAAGGAAGAGTCATTTAAAAAATAATGATCTAGGGCCAGGGATATAGCTCAGTGGCTTAAGTGCCAGCCTGGCAAGTGAATGGTCCTGAGTTTGATTCCTGGTACCAAAATTATCATAATCATCATCATCATCTAAGTTTACAGCTCAAGAATCTAGCAAAATAGAAAAAATTAAAATTCCTAAAAATAAGAAATAATAGCAATGTCCCATAAATGAATAAATCAATAAAGAATAAACAGAAATTTAAAAAAAGGGCATAGCATTTGAAGAATTTATCGAAACAGATAAGTCTAAATGCAATAAATTTAATAATAACTGTTTATTAAAAGGTAGTATAAAGGGAGTTAATATAAATGCAAACTGAAGACTTAAATAGCATTAGCAGTTTATACTAGGAGATCAAATGCTCAAAAGCAGGAGAAGATAGATATCTCAGCTTAAGAAACGACAGAGAATTCTTTCTTCTGTTTTGTTGCTGGATTTAGAGTTTTAATATATTACATGATTCATGACTGCATTAGGAAAAATAGATCTTTGATACTGTTTACTGATCCAAATATTAATCTCTTCTAATAATTCTCCCTGACACACCCCAAAACAATCTTTACCAGCTATGTTCGTACTCCTTAATTTAGTCAAGTTGACACAAAATGAATCACTATAATATCCATGAATAAATATATACAAGAATGTTCCATAATTGTTTTCCTGAAAGTAATTATGTGCTAGAAGTAAACCAAATTTCTGTGCCAGAGCTGGTGAATAATTTGGTGTACAGTCATTAAAATATTATATTATATATTGTGTTGTTGCAAAATGAAAATGAACAAACCATTTCACAATAACATGTCTGAGTTTATAGGCATATGTTTAGTGAAAAAAGAAATGGGAGAGTATATATTGAATTGCTCCAATCACACGGATTTAAAAACAACAAAAAATACAATCTGTCCTCACAGAATAGTGGTTTCTTTCAGGCCCAGTGATTAGAGTGAGAGTGTACAAAAGATGCACTTCACGTGTGCTTAAAATGTCCTTTATATATTTTCTGTGTGTTGGCTGCATGGATGTACATATGTAAAATAAATCCAGCTATACATTTATGATTTGTGTTCCACTAGTATATTTAAGCTACATCTCAACCTATTTTTCTTGATACCACTGCTTCTTGAGCTAATGTTACAATCTTTATAACAAAATGTTGTGAAAAGATGATTTTTCTCCAATCCTTCTTTTACCAATTTTAATAGACTGTTTCACTAAGGGTCTGCCTGTTCACTGCTGGAGAAAACTTTCTTTACTAAGACTAACAGCGATCTCACATTTCTAAATTTAATGTCAATTCTCAATCAATATTTTAGAAATATTTTGTACAATGTATTACTTTAACTTGCAGCAATAGCTTCATTAAATTTCTAATTAGCTAAATATATTCCACTCATCCCTGTCACCATCCCTTTCATCTAAAGATGATTTTTCCTTTTGCGTTTAAGGTAACATATTTTTGGAAATTTATGAAGAAGTTCATTCTGTAGGTTTTGCAATGAAAGTGATTGTCAGGACAGTATGTGAATGTATGTATTTGTCATATGGAATATGCTTGACAACTTGCTGGAATCAGAAATGACATAGATTTAATGCATTCCCATGGGCATGAAGTGAAGAATACATTTATTATCATTTAATTAATAGTATGAAAATTAAAAGTAGACTAGATAAATTTAAATGAATGGTTTTATAAATGAATAGCTCCCAAAAGAATGTAAGATTAGTCAAGCCAAAGGGCATTAGAAGAGAATTAAGTCATGCTTGGTTTTTTGAGATTTTTCCTTCTCCAGAGCTATATTTGAACCTTCTAACCTTTGTGTCATAACTTATGCATATACCACGTTAAGGCTGGATGCCATATCTAAGCCATCTTTTCAGGTGTATCTAGAGTACAGTTTTGTAAAATATCTATTTGGGCTTTTTCAGTTACATTTGCTTTTTGGATATTTTATCAGTCACTTTGTGCTAAATTACAAGACTATACATAAAATACATCAATTTAAGTATTCCAATGGATTTAATTTAATTTAATTTAATAATTTAATGAATCCTTTAGAAGAACTATGGGAATTTCTCTGACATTCTTTTTTACCATCAGAATTTGTGTTATGTATATGTGTAGTTATAAATATATATGCATACACATGTAGAAGTTTGACTTATTACAAAATTTTTCCTTTTAGTTTTAATTAAAATAAAATAATTCTTAGATTCATAATTTGTAAACAGTATCAAAATTGTTAATAATTAGTTTTATTTAAAAATTAATCACACATTGGACTTGTAAATATGTTTTACTGCTCCTAAAATCACAGTCATATTTTATATTTTGATCATTGTCAAACATTTGTCTGGAAAAAAGTGATTTAACAGAGCAGTTTTTAAAATACATATTTAAATATTATTCAAAATTAACTGATATCATTCACTGTTAATTTTTAAGCCACTAATATAAAAAAATTGACTCAATAGATGACAAACCCATTGTATAACGGGTTATAAAATGGTCAGGCAGCTGTGATCACAACAAGAAACACAAAAGACACTCAGAAAACAGCAACAACAGCGAAACCCAACAAGTTGTTTTACTTAAAGGTCTTTTAATGAAAATGCAGGTACTAAATGGTACTTGTAGAAGCAGGGTAAGGAAGAGTGTACTCAGCATCATCGCAGTATCTTTAGAGGCTACAGCAATGAATGACAGCCTTTTTGTGCTATACAAATCTTTAATTGATTGGAGGATGTCTATCTACATTAATTCAATGCTTAATTTATTCCACTAATTCAAATATTTTTTGGTGTGATTCAGCTCCTTTTAAAAAATTTAATAGAACATGTTTGTAGTACACGGTGATTACATTCCTTGTAAGGAATTGGTACATGTCCATAACATATTTCAATTCATTTTTTTCCTTCTCCAACCTGTTTACCTAGTATCAGATAAATATCTTATCAATAATTATAAAGTTAATTATTATACAAACAGATTAGTAAGCCAAACAACATATAAAACCATAATACAAATATACTAAATCAAGGTACACTTTTAGATACATTTTTCTATGCTGTATTGCACTGCGATAACTTTTTTTAATCTCAGCCACAAACATTTTCAAATATACACCCCCAATATTGTTTGATCACATGTCTAGGTAGCCTTTATTGAAGTCTAGTTGGCACAATAAAATTATCTGTCAAAATATACCTAATCCATCAATCACAGTTTTATAAAAGTTTGTAGATATATAGGCAAAAAATGCATTCCAGTACATAACTGTAACTCATGCTGCCTTTATTATTAGGGCCTTACATACTAGTCGAGAACTAAAGATTAGTCAATAAATGTAATTAATGTTTAGCTTTTAAAATGCACTTGCCTATGTTGTAACCTTTTTTTTTTTTTTTTCAAAATCTCTGGACGTGTGGCAAACCAGCTCCAAGGCAGCAATATAGCCAGTCGTCATGCTGCTGCTTGTGGTTGACCTGATTTTTAACCCTTAGAAAGTTGATAGATATCTTGTAAATGTGACACTTTAGGCTTTCAAGATATAAAACCCCCATATTTAAGTCAATATGTCCCCTCTGTGGTCCTTTCCCAAATTATGTCCATTATGTCAGTTAAAATATAGAAAAGAAGACCATGATGAAACTATAATCAACCACAAAAACCAGCATGGCTCTTTATGTGTAGATCTACAAGGGCAAAAAGAGAGAAAAACGAGAATATAGGTCATCTAGAAAAAAAATCAATTCAAAATATACTGGCATATTTATTTATTTATTTATTTATTTATTTATTTATTATTTTGGTACCAGGGTTCAAAGTTATGACCTTGCACTTGCCAGGCAGGTGCTTATGCTGCTGACCTAAATCCTGGACCCCTCTCCTGGCACATTTAAATAAATGCATTTTTCTAAGAAAATCTCCTCACATAGAATTTATCATAGTAAAACTAAACTTGTAGTGTTGATTAAAGGAAACTATAGCAATTTTGCTATAAATCTTTAAAATCTAAAATGTATCTTTTACAGAGAACAATGTTTATTTCATTTTTTAATTGTTGATTGCGTGTTTTACATGAAATTCAACAGCATATATATACTTAGTTTTAAGGTTTTCATCATCAAAATTATGCTCATGAAGTAGAAAAAAGTCAAAGAATACAAATGTGTAAGATTAAATTGTTTTAGTTATTAAATTTCTTTTTTGCCTATTGCATATTTTAAAAGTATTTGGTTTACTTCTTTCTTTTATGACATTGAAAAATACATCTAATATTCAGCTTGTATTGAATTATATGGAGGTGTAGTGCTATTAAAATTGGGTGTATTTTAAAAATCTGACTTTAATTTACTTAACATTTTTCTTGGTTGTTCTGAGTCATTTTCCTACAAGTCATTGCCAAAGTACGTAGTTTAAAGAATGTTTTTCTTTTACTTGTAGTGGTTTCTAATATTTTATCACTAACTTATTTGCTATTTCAGTAAATATTTTATTTCAGTTAGTCATCATAAATCATTTCTTTTTGAAATGGCACTAGAAATATTATTAGATTAAAGAAGAGTAATTTTATATAAGCCCAAAGTGCATGCAGAAATACCTGCATTACAATGCTTCAATCTAAAAAAAGACATAGCAAGATTTAGTATTCCTCAAAAGAGTCAGATTTGTAATTGAAAATGGTGAAGCTTTTGTGCATTAAGAAAATAATTTGTTTCATGTGTTGCTAATTGTTTTTGTGGTGTTTTAAACCATAATCCAACATTTTTAATTCCTAGCTTCTTACTATGTCTGCCCACAAAGTAGCTATTTGAATGGAGCCGTTACCCTATTGCTAACCAATGTCAGGAAGAAGATCATAGCACAGGCTGTGATAAATATCTATATCCAGTTCTCTCTCCTGCTGAACTTACAAAGGGAATGTTAGTGCTAGTTTTCACACACATATGATCAATGGACTATGTGTGACCAATAAATGTTTGTAAAGTGAAAGCGTGCTCTTCTAGTGAAAAGCATTTAATTGCTAATACAAAAGCCTCTGGCAACCACAAAGGCCACATATCTCAGAGGGTACAATTGTATGGTAACATATCTTCCCTAAATATTTGAAATATAGCTTCTCTATCCTACATATTTAAGTCACTAAGTACGGTAAAGTGACATTAACTTATGAATGGCATGTTATGTGAACAAGAAACAATCTTTTGTGGGGGGTTGAGCTACTAGAATTTGGAGAACGATTGGCTTTTATGGCTTCTCTAATCTAGAAAATAGCATTTAATTAATACCACCTCTCCAATTGACTGACCATTAATGGGAAGTCTTATTTTTTCCCTAAACTATTGTATGCACTGTTTACTTCTCTTTTGTTCTAATGTTTTAGAATCTAGCCCCATGATGATTACAAGAAACCAATCTCCTTATTCAACGTTATTGAAATGTATTTGTTTGCTAATTTTTATGACAGATAGGAAAGGAATTGTGGTTTGAATGGCAACAGCAAATTTCTGTTGACATTTAATGGCTATTATGAGATTCTAAGAGATTAAGAATTTAATTCAACTATATGAAGTTGGGACACTTGAGAAGTAATTAAGGTTAAATGAGGCCACAAGGACAGGTCTCTAATCCAGTGTAGTTATGGCTTTATAAGAAAAGGAGGGAAGACCTGAACAAGAGTGTTCTGTTTCATTGTGTGGTGCTCCGTGCTATCGTGAGGCTCTACAGACAATCCCATGAGCAACCAGGTCTTCCCAAGTAGACAAATAGATGCCAGTACTTTGTGAACTACCCAACCTGGGATTCAATTACAGTAATAGAAAATGAGCTTGACAAGAAGACATTGATAAATTTTATATTAAAGTTCTATCCACCTATTAGTTTGCAATATACATTGTGGGATTCGAAATGTGTCGCAAAGTGTTTAGATGGTCATACTTTTTAATAGAGTCATCATGTCACAGTGAGATGTGGATAATTTAGCTATGCATGACACTTTGGTCCTATTGAACATCTAGACTCTGAATTGCACTTGTATTCACTGTTAAATCTACTTTTTTGTTTTGTACTTTTCCTTCTTGTTAGAGGCTTCCTTTTGCTCCGTGAGCGACAGTGTCCCACTTGTTCTCTGCATGTAACTTGCTGTTCAACATTAGCAGCCTGTTTCTGAATCTTTCTTTTTTGTAATACATGATCAATTATCTGCTGGCAATATATTTGATACAATATAAGTTTACTAATATGTTCAGCATAACTTTTCCCTTTGGATGTGTGTGTGTGTGGGGGGTTAGAACTAGAATTCAGGGCTAAGCTACATCCCTGCCTCTTTTCACTATATTTTGAGACATTGCACCATTAGCTTTCCCTAACTGATCTCAAACTTTTGATTCTCCTGCTTTAGCCTCGCACTGTTATAGTGTTTCACCAAACCTGGTTGAATGTAAAATTCTGGAAACAGAGAATAAATTTTCACCACTTATATTTTGTAGAATGTTATCAATAAACCAACAAAGAAGCAAATCTACTAATAATAAAGAAAATACATCATTTCTTTATGTGATTCATATAGAGTATATATTTCAATAGCTTCTTTCAAGTACATCAGAAAAAATTTTCATTCTTGACTTCCAGGACTATATGCTTATTTGAGTTAAAAATGACAACTGCTTAAAATATTTTTTCGTCTAAGTAAATGTAAAAGGTAGGATAATGTTTTGCATTCATAATGACTAAGTAATGCTTCTCTGAAAACATTTATGCACTTTACCCAAGGAAGTCCTTAAGTTTGACATTTCTATTTTTAGGGAATGAACTAAAGTGGAAATAGAAGAGAAAAGAAAGTAGTTAAGGAGTTTTTGTTCAAAGCAGAGTTTTGTGGCTTAAATTTTATGACAATATATCAAACTAAATTGATTAATCATTTTGATGCTTTCTGTCATTCTTAAGGAGAGTACTTTATCTTGGAATAAGAATTCCAATTAGGACAACTCAAGAAACACTGTCAAAATTTTATTAAGTTAAGCTAAAATGAAGTTGTAGCTAAAATTGTGCCTTAATTTGAATTTATATCCTGGCTGAAAATGATTCTCACAGAGCATTTTTGCTACAAGAGAAAGCTAAAAGTTCATATGGATAAATTATTCATTTAATTTTGGCACTGACATATTAGACCTTTGCTTTTTATTTGTTACCCTGAAGAATTATTTTTGTCCTTTAACTACTTTCATTCTATTCAGGAAACTGATGTTTTAGAACTGTACTAATTACAAGATACTGTAATTGAAATACTTATTTTATATTCTAATGTTCCTTTTAATACAACATTTACAGTTATTTTCTAATAAGGAACCCACAGTTGTTTCTGTTGTTTATCAAGCAGAGAGGATTTTTGACTCCCCGAAAGTTTCGGCTTGTTTTGAATTGTTTTGTGAGTAAAGTACTACCTGTATGTTTTAGGAAAGCTTCTCTAACCAAGCACTGTTTTTATTCTGACTTTTAAAAATGCATATTGTGGAGATAGTTGAGGACCAGTATACATAAACATTCAATCTTTCCATTATGAGTTTAGGAAATAATTTTCCAAAACTTCTAAAAATTAAAAAACATAATTTTAACACTGTACAAGTTATCTTTCTGCTATTATATATTTTGAATTTTGAAATTTCATATTTGTCTCTAATCAAATATATATTTTTGGTAATAAATAGTTTGAAAGTCACTATCTTCAGGCAACTGATGAGTTTTTACACTACAGGTAATGTTGAAGGGAAGGGGAATCACTGTGCCAAAATATGAGAGATAGCAAGAAATATTTTTCTAACTACATAAGGCAAGAGAATAGAGAAACTATGGTGAAAGTTTTTAAAGAAAGCAAAAATAATACAATGTATATATAAGCAAATATTTAACAACAACTTATCTTAAACAGTCCATCATTATAAGTGTTTGTTGTTATTCTATTGACAATGAGCATTATGGAAAATAATTTAGAATTTCTGCCACCACGATGTGCATGTTATATTGAGAACAGGACTAAAGTAACTTCGTTGGATCTATTATCTTGTAGATATTAATAGTCATGTTCAGAAGTGAAGCTTGAAAGACAAAAAGGAAAAATATTGAAAGATAAAGGGTTCAGTTGCCAACCACATTCCCCATAAATAAAGCAAAGACAAACAAGAAAAAGAAAGTGTAATTTTGCCTGTGAATGTATAACTGGTGAATTTTGTCTGTTTATTTTTGCAGTACTAATGATCAAACAGAGGGGCACTATGCCACAGTACTACACTCTCAGCGCTTTTTATTACTATTTGGAGATGGAGTCTGCATATGTTCCCCAGACTGCCCTCAGACTTACCATCTTCTTTGCTCAGGTTCCTCAGAACTTGGAATTATAGACATGCATCACTAATTGATAAGCTTTAGATGATAACAAAATTCTTATGTACAATTAAACTGAAATGAGAATGAATTTCTCCAGTTATTTTTGAATTTTGGCATCAATGACATAAATGGTGTGTAAAAGTATAAACTTTGACTCTAATCCATAAATCAAATTCACATTTAACTCAGTTATATAAATATGGATGATTCTGTTTCCTATTTATATTTTATGCTGTTTAATTTTTGATTCTAAAAATGAAAGTAACAGGAGCACAAAGTTAAGAGTCACACGAGTTGTGTAAGAACTGGTCACTGAGCCCTGAGTTAGAACAAAGAGCATTTCAGACTTGATTTGGTCCATAAAAGGGTTGTTACAGCAGAGGATAAAGCAAGTCAGTTTCAATCACTTATTGGAATTGATATTTCAAATAAAAAAAACAAATAATGAGCAATTGACTTTTGTTACTAGATTTTATTAATTGCTATTAGCTATTTGTATGAGCCTATATTTTATGTATAAATACTTTCCATACAGGAATCAAATGGCTGGTTCACAGCTTTAACTGAATGAATTCATTTTAATGCACATAGGAAAATCAAGACTGCATTTCAAAATCCAGGTTTGACTGGATGAACCTGACTTTGTGTATGTTTGCTGATTTAATGGTTCACTGGAGTCATTATCTGATTCAATGTATGAATAATCATACAAGCAACAAATAAATTATTAAAGCATCATGCCTTGCATGATTATGGAAAACTTGAGAAACAGGGCCCAAATAAATGCATTTTATTTCACCCATAGTTCACTTACTTTTTCTTCAAAAAAACATGAGATAGTCATGGTTTTCCATGATGGTCTAAAATCAGCATTCAAAAATAGTAGGACACTATGAGATTGGGTGTGATTAAATTCATTAGAAAGATAATTAGCACACGATGAGGTAATGCAATAAGGTTCCAATTTGTTCTAAGCTTTTTCTTTTTAAGATACCATTAAAATCATCTTGAAAATATTGTTCACATGCCACTGTGTTTACTATTACATCAACCTATTTGAGAGCAAAACTAATAAAAACAACTAAGTAACCCTATTACAAAGTCTACTAAGACATTTTGTAAAATAAAAAAAAAACATCATGTTATTGCTTGATGTATGTAGGTACCCATGAATTAGTTTCTATTTAAAATTTGGGAATTATTACAATGTAAAGATCTTAGTGACCTTTCCTAAAAAGTAATATAGTAGGTGCTGGGTATGGTGGTGCACTGATGTAATTCCAGCATTTGGGAAACTGAGGCAGGAGGATCATTGAATTAGAGGTCAGTTGGGGCTACAAAGTGAGTTCAAGGTCAGCCTGAACTGCATAGTGAAACCTTGCCAAAATAAAATAAAATAAAATAAATAATTTAGTAAGACAAAAAAATCCTATGAAATTAATGACTTATGTCACTGTATTCCTGAAGGTTCAAATATTAATGTGGAATGATTCAACTGTAGAAACAATTCCTGTACTTTAAGGTAACCATTTTTTGAAAAGGATTATGAACAAACATGTGTTTTTGGGTTTTTGTTGTTCTATTGATTTGTTAGATAATTGATATTTAATCACATTATGCTAGTACCTATTATTGTCTGATTACAAAAAAAGTCATAATACATATTTAAGGCATTAAACTATTTTGTGGAAAACTATGCTTTAAACATTTACAATTAACATTCATATAGAGAAATTTAATAAAATATATTATTAAACCCTGATTCCTTTGCTCATTGTGGAATTTAATAGCATACTGACTCATAATAATAGAGTAATAAATATATTCAAAATTATAATTACTATTGTAGACTAATATGATCAATTTCAAAACTTCTTAAATACTTATTTTTATGGTACAATTTTAAATTTTCTGAGGCCATAGCAATAACTGAAAAAATAATAATTGTATTTAAAAATAATAATGTCAGAAATGGTCTTGGAAAATATAGATTTTACCCACAGAAGCACACTATAATTGCAGTAAAATGTCATATGATTTTGACATTAATCATAAATTATGGCATAAAGCTAATTGCCAGACTGCACAATTTCCTCATTAAGGACTATTCCTTATTACATTCTCAAAGAGGACAATAAATCAGAATACCAAATATGACAAATGTAATCTTCTGCTTGTGGATGGAAGTGAGATCATTCACTGTTCTATTTATAATGGAAGGCTAAATATTTCATCAGAGGATGCTGACAAACCATAGACATCAAGCTGCTTCAAATATTCTCTGCAACGCCTTACCATCGCTGCCAAAATTTGAATTAATTTCTGTATAGGAGTCATTTAGGAATGTCTTCCCATGGAATATAATAGAGAGAAGTGCATAGCAACCATGTAATAGGATAATGGTCTAAATATTTAGTGATAACAATAATTTTTTAATACTGATCTTAAATAAATATTTTAAAAGGAATTAAGCTGATAATTATATAGCAAGAATTGAGATTTTCTTTAAAGAATTTATTCTCATATATTTTCAGATAGTTTTTATCTGTCATATTTTCAGTATCCCCTATTAGTGTCATCATGGATCAGTACAGTATTTTGATATAATTTCTGATCTGATATGGACATATTATTATCAACAAAGTTTAATAGTTTTTAAAATTTTACTTAATTTTTTAGATAATATCCTTTTTTCTCTTTCAAAATCTTTTCCACAAATCCATCTCACATTCATTTTTTGTTTCCTTAGGCTCTTTTAGTATCTTAATATTTACAGGAATATTCTTTGTTTTCATAACCTTGAGAGATTGAATAATTAATGATCAGGAATTGTAAAGAATGTTGTAGGAGTTTCTGGGGAGCTACCGGGATGCTGGACTGGGTCCAGCAGGTTGCAGGGCCTTAGTCAGCCACTCTCAGCAGCCTTATTTCAGCCCAGGAGGCAGGAACCTTGCTTGGGGTCTCTGGGCTCAATTAGGCTGGCCTGGGGACGGCTTGCACCCAGCACTTCCAGCTGCTGAGTTCATATCCACACCCCTAGGACAGGGGATTTGCCCCAGGGGGTTCTCTGGCCCCAGTTCTCCACACCCTGCTTCCACCTCTCAATTTAGGGGGCCAAGTACCTGCAGAGGAGCTGAGACTGCTCCAGTACCTGAGGGTGCAGGAGATTTGCAACACACCCACAGGAAGCTTTGGAACACCATTCAAACCAAGGAAATAAAGAAAAATGATAAAAGGAAAGACCAAAAGGCAGGCTCAAATCACCAGCCCATCCCAAGAAAGCCTGGGATCCATGTACATAGAAGAAAATAGAAGCCATACACCTGAAATGACTGAAATGATATCAACTGAAATAACAAAGCAAATAGGGGAAACTATGGAGAAATTCAAATTAGAAATAATTGCCCAGGTAAAAGAAGAAGTAATAAAAATAGTGAAAGAAATAGTGAACACATCTAGTGAAGACACATCTAAAAAATTAGAGGAAGAAAGCAAACAGATAGAATCCCTGAATGAACACTATAAGAAACAAACAGAATACATAAAGCAGATTCAAAGAGATATACAGGAAATCAAAATTTCTATTGAAAGTTATCATAACCACTTCAACAAAAGTGAAGATAGAATTTCAGACCTCGGAGATAAGATAGCAGCTACTGAGCAGGAAAGGAAAGATCTTTTAAAAATAAAAAAAATCATGAAATAACCATTCAACAGCTGCAAGATGATGCAAAGAAAAATAGCATAAGATTAATAGGGATAAATGAAAAAGAAGGGGACAGCCAAAATGATATCAAGTGGATATTTACAGAAGTAATAGCTGAAGACTTCCCAAACATGAGAAGGGAAACTGACATTTGATTGGTGAAACATATAGAGCTCCAAACAGCCATAACCAAAATAAAACTACACCCAGACACATAATAATCACAATCCCAACAATCCACCGTAAGAACAGAATATTAAAAGCTGTTAGAGAGAAAAGACAGATCACCCATAAAGGAAAACCTATCAGAATCACAGCAGACTTCTCAACACAAACAATGAAGTCAAGAAGAGCATGGAGTGAAGTATTTCAGATCCTAAAGGAAAAGCACTTCCAACCCACACTGACATACCCTGCAAAACTGTCCTGCAAAATGGATAGAAAAATAAGACTCTTCCATGACAAAGAACAGCTGAAAAATTTCATGACCACAAAACCAACCCTACAAGGAATACTGAAAGATATTCTAGATACACATAGGATAAACCCCAAAAGGAAGGTAGACAATTAAATAGAATGGAAAGCTAAAGGTACAACAGCAGAAAGATAACATGTCAACAGTAAGCCAATATGTAACAGTTATAACCATTAATGTAAATTGCCTCAACTCACCAATTAAAAGAAACAGACTGGCAGAATGGATCAAGAAACAACATCCAACCATATGCTGTCTACAAGAAACCCATCTTACCCAAAAGGAAACCCATAGACTGAAAGTCAAAGGATGGAAAACAATACTTCATGCAACAGGAAACCAAAAACAAAGCAAGAGTAGCAAACCTGTTTGCAGACTATGTGAATTTCAAACCAGGAATGATGCAAAGAGATAAAGAAATTCACTACATACTAGTTAGGGGAAAACTTCAAGAGGAAGAGATAACAATCTTAAATATATATGCACCAAATTCCAAAGCACCCAGCTATACAAAGCAAATATTAACAGAAATGAGAAATCAAATAAGCAATAACACAATTATAACAGGAGATATTAACATGCCATTGACACAGAGGGACAGATCAACTAGACAGAAAATCAGCAAAGACATAACAGAACTGAATCATACCTGTGAACAAATGGACTTGATAGATGTATACAGAGTGTTCCATCCAACAACATCAGAATATACATTCTTCTCAGCAGTACATGGGACATTCTCTAAAATAGACCATATACTAGCCCACAGAACATATCTAAGTAAATGCAAAAGAATTGAAATTATCCCATGCATGTTATCGGATCATAGTGCTGTGAATCTAGAAATTAATGACAAAAGCAACTGTAAAAACCTCAAAAACACATGGAAACTGAGTAATACACTCTTGAGCAATCAGTGGGTCACAGAGGAAATTAAAGAAGAAATTAAACAATATCTACAAGTAAATGAAAACACAAACACCACTTACCATAATTTGTGGGATGCAATGACAGCCATCCTCAGAGGAAAATTTATTGCTCTGAGTTCCCACATCAGAAAGACAGAAGGAACACAAAAACACAAATAAACAACCTGATGCTACAACTCAAACATCTAGAAAAAGAAGAACAAACCAAGCCCAAAGCCAAAAGAAGGGAGGAAATTATAAGGATTAGAGCAGAAATTAATGAAATAGAGACTAAGAAAATAGTACAAATGATGAATGAATCAAAGAGTGGGTTCTTTGAAAGAATAAATAAAATTGATAAGCCTCTGGCCAACCTTATTAAAAAAAGGAAAGAGAAAACTCAAATTCATGCAATAAGGAATGAAAAAGGTGAAATTACCACAGACTCTGTGGAAATACAGAAGATCATTAACACCTATTTTGAAAATGTCTACTCTCATAGGTTCGATAACACTGAAGAAATAGACAGATTCCTAGATACATATGAACTACCAAAGCTGGATCAGGAAGATGTAAAACTGCTGAATAACCTAATTTCTATTAATGAATTGAAAATGTAATTAAGACGTTGCCAACAAAGAAGAGCCCAGGTGCAGATGGATTCACTGCAGAATTATACAAGAAATACAAAGAAGACTTAATGCTGTCACTCCTTAAACTCTTCAATGAAATTGAAAGGGAAGCAATTTTTCCTAAGTCATTCCTGGAAGCAAATATTACTCTAATACCAAAATCTGATAAAGACCCAACTAAAAAAGAGAACTATAGGCCAATCTCCCTAATGAACATAGATGCAAAAATTCTCAATAAAATATTAGCAAACAGGATGCAGCAAATTGTCAAGAAAATTTTTCACCCTGACCAAGTGGGATTCATCCCAGGAATGCAGGGACATACGTAAATCAATAAGTGTAATCCACCATATCAATAGAGCCAAAAACAAGAACCACATGATCATCTCTATAGATGCAGAAAAAGCTTTTGATAAGGTCCAACACATCCATGATAAGAACCTTACAGAGAATTGCAATAGATGGTCTTTACCTCAATATGATAAAGGCCATCTATGACAAACCTACAGCCAGCATCATACTAAATGGCCAAAAACTTAAAGCCTTTACATTATAATCAGGTACAAGACAAGGATGTCTCCTGTCACTGCTCCTATTCAACATAGTACAGGAAATAATAGCCAGAGCAATTAGACAAGAGAGAGAAATAAAAGGAGTAAAGATAGGAAAAGAGGAAGTTATCATTATTTGCAGATGACATGATACTTTACATAGAAGACACCCAAAACTCCATTGAAAAACTCCTAGATATAATAAATAAATTCAGCAAGGTAGCTGGATATAAAGTCAATACTCAAAAATCAATAGCATTTTTATACACTAACAAGAAAAATACTGAAAGAGAGGTAAGAGAAGCCATACCCTTCACACTATCATCGAAAAAAATGACATACTTAGGAATTAATCTCATGAAAGAAGTAAAAGAGCTATACAAGGGGAGAAAAAAAAAGATGACAGACTGATAGGTAGCAGGAGAGAGACCCTCTCTGAGAGAGACAGCTCAAATGCCAGAATAAAACACCCTGGAGAGACCCAAACAGAGAGAGATGGACTCTCACAACCCAGGAAGAAACTACAGTGCAAAAAACCTCTTGAATATGTGATCCTGGGGCTACTATTAGTGAAGATAAGATCAGCGAGCACGGTGCCCTAGTCCAGCCACCTGAATTCCTGCCCGACCTGAACAAGCGATCTGGGCCGCAGCAACTGGCTTGAGCCGCCAGAGCGCGGAGCTGAACAGCCCTGCGTGCGGCTCAACCGGACGGGCCCTACACGCGACCCACGCAAGGGACCGTGA
This sequence comes from Dolichotis patagonum, assembly GCA_004027295.1. Classification (NCBI taxonomy): domain Eukaryota; kingdom Metazoa; phylum Chordata; class Mammalia; order Rodentia; family Caviidae; genus Dolichotis; species Dolichotis patagonum. The sequence goes on from PVJX010003364.1 coordinate 37,980, forward strand.
ATTCGCACCGCAACCACACTGAAGTTGGAGGCTGGGAGCCCTGCAGTTCTTGGGAATGGCATCAACACGTGGTGAGTGATGGGAATAAGACCCTCCCACTGGAAAGGGGAAACCGACTGGAGGACATGTTGGATTTGGGCAGGACAGCCCTAACTCCATAAGGAAGTGGCTTCAGCTGGTTGCTCCCCTCACTGAGCAGATTGGTGGAATCTGCTTGGACTAGGCCGCACTCCTGGCAGGGACCCAGTGAGTCGCTACAAATTACTTTCCTGAGATCGGTGCAGTGATGCAGTGAGGGCCTGCAAAGGTTGACTGGCCCAGAGGGGAGGAGCTAGCGCATACTGCCCCTGGGTGAACTCTAATCTCTGATAACCTATTGAAGAGGGCTAAAACTCCTAGCCTGCACCCTTTAGAGGAGCCTTAACCAACAATAGTCTGGGAATTACACTGTACACTTGTATGGAAGGAACCAAAAACATGACGAAAGGGAGAAATAAGAAAACACTCCCAGCCCCCAACCCTGAGAACATTGATCCAGGATAGGCAAATACAAAAGAAATTGAGGGCAGCAAACATGCAACATCAAACACAGCATTAGCAGACATAAAGAGATATCTTCAGGACCTTGTAAGCAGGACCAAAACTGAAATATTAATTCAAATTAAACAAGAGATAAGTAGATTAATAAAAGAAGGGTTGGGCACCGTTCAAGAAGACAGACAGAAGAATGGAGGAACACAAATGGAGAGAAAAGTTTAATGAAGAATTCAGAAAAGACCTAGAATTAATGAAGCAGATTCAAAGAGATTATCAGGAAACTAAAGACTCCATAGAAAGCTGGCAAAACTGCATGAAAGAAACCAAAGGTAGACTATCAAAAATTGAACACAGGCTTGCAATGTGTGATCATGAAAGGGAAGATCTCTTAAAAATAACAAGGGAGCAGACAGTAAAGATACAAAGACTGGAAGATGACAAGAGGATCTATAACTTAAGAATAAAGCATGTGAATGAAGAAGCAGGAATCAAATCAGATCAGAGGAATTCCAAAGGCTATCCACAGAAATTATTAAGGAAAATTTCCCAAGCATAGAAAAAAGAAATGATATGCAGAGGTATGAAGCATACAGAACTCCAGCCACCTACAACCAAAACAGAGCTATACCCAGACACATAATAATCAAGATCCCAGAATTTCAATATAATAACAGAATATTAAAAGCCATCAGAGAAAACAAACAGATCACCTATAAAGAAAAACCCATCAAAATCACGGCAGACTTCTCCACACAATCCATCAGGTCAAGAAGAGCTTGGAGTAAAGTAATTCAAGCGCTGAAGGAGAACAATCTCCAGCCCAGATTGATGTATCCTGCAAAACTCTCTCTAGAAATTAATGGAGAAACCAGATGCTTCGATGACAAAGAGGAATAGGAGAATTTGTGACCAGCTGTCCAACCCTACAAAAAATACTGAAGGACATTCTAGGAAGAGACAACAAGAATACGAGCATTTCAGGAACAGTGGCAGAGAGGCCTCAGTGAACGAGGCAGACAGTGGAGTGGAAGAGAAAAATAGACTATCAATGGCAGAAAAATAGGATAGCAGAAATGAGGCAGAGAAGATTGGCTATAATCTCTATTATAGAGGGCCTTGAAATACTAACAGAGAGAAACACAGGCAGAGTACATCAGGAGATAGGGTCCATTGAGCTGCTCTATATAGGGAGGCAGTGGGACCCAAAACAAGCAGTGCACCCCATGGGAGTGAAAGGGGAGGAGCTGTCTAAAAAAGGAAGGCAGAGGATATTGCTAATGGGGTAACAAGTTTTAAAATTTACATTATTCTCAACACTCTGCTTGGATGGATTACATGCTGTTTCAGTTTGTCTACTTACAGTTGACTTGAGGACATGGTCAGCTATCCCAAAAATAAGAGGACATATTATGGTAATCATTCTTAATTTTCCTATCAACTTAATCTGAAGCTGTTTATAACTTATACTGTCTTATTATGACTGATGTTATTTGAATCTGGTTTGTTAGATTGCTAATTTGTATTGAGGTGATTTTATTTAAATCTGTTATGATTGATAGCATCAAGTCTAAGTGTATAGGCAACTACACTGAAGATGACAAGATTCACTAAGATACCCACTCTGGTTTCATTATTACTTGCTTTTGATGTCTTATAATGTCTCCAATGCTTTGGTTTTATTAATGTTGTTATATACTGCTGAGACATCCTGGTAACCATTGTAGATCACCTTGTATTGCAGTTTTATGTGACTTTTTTGCTTCATGCTTTTCTAGGGATTGCTTTGTTTTATCTTGCTTTGTTTTGTTTTTCTTGCTAATACAGAAATGATAGATATACATGTAGAGAACATGAATGTGTAGAGCTTATAAACAGTTTATGAGAACCAGGTATATAACACATGTTGAAATGAACAACTACTTTGAAGAGACACTACAATACCCAGTGCTGATTCCATAATGTCATGATGTGAAGTCCGGTAAAACTATCCCTTTTTGTTCAAAGTGATCTTAGCTTGCTTTGCCTTGTTTAAGTTCAACACATATTAAGGTATGGACAGCTGTTATGAGGAGAATGAGAAACACTATGACAGCCATTCTTGGCTTCCCTAATTTCTGGTCTTGAAGACCTGAAATGCCCTCCTAGTTCTGCTCAGATCAATTCCATTCTAGGTTTTTTCATGTGAATTCCCTGTATGTGACAATATGGACAACTATTTGGAAGAAAACAAGAGTCAATATGATAGAAAGTGAATATCTCTAATTGTCTAGTTTTGAAATTTTTGTCTCTTACATTGCTTTCTTGTGATTCGCTTTGCTCTGTTTTGTTGTGTTTAATTTTACCCTTTTGATATAATTGCATGTATATTTGAATGGGTAAGATGGATGACCATAATGTTGTTTTTATCAGATCGTGGAGCAGAACTGTTAACAGTCTCACTGTTTGAATATCTACTTTACATGCTTTAACTTTGTAATTTGAGCAAATATTTCCAACAAGTCAGTATATAATTTGTCAAGTAATAATTTCTAAGGTTTTTTTTTTGTTGTTCTTTTCTTTTCCTTGGAATACTGTATTGTTGCTACCCTTTATTCTGTTTTGTTTCATTTTGTTTTGTTTCTCTTTAAATAAAATTAATTTAAAAAGAGCTATACAAGGAAAATTATAATACCCTGAAAAAGGAAATCGAAGAGGACCTCAGAAAATGGAAAGACATCCCTTGTTCATGGATAGGAACAACAAACATTGTGAAAATGGCCATTCTCCCAAAATTACTATACAGATTCAATGCAATCCCAATCAAAATACCACTAATAAACCTCGTAGATCTAGAGAAATCACTCCTAAAATTCATATGGAACCAGAAGAGATCTAGAATAGCAAAGGAAATTCTAAGTAGCAAAGGCAAGGCAGGAGGCAATCCCTAATTTGAAATTATACTACAAAGCTACAGTAATAAAATCAACATGGTACTGTAATAAAAACAGACCTGAAGATCAATGGAATAGATTGGAAGATACAACCACAACCACAAACTCACTCAACCACCTTATCTTTGATAAAGGGGCCAAACATGTTCACTGGAAGAATGACAGTCTCTTCAACAAATGGTGCTGGAAAAATTGGCTATCCACATGCAGAAGACTAAAACTAGACCCATGACTACCACCATGTACTAAACTAAAATCTAAATGGATCAAAGATCTAAATCTTAAAACAGAAACACTAAATATGTTGGAAGACAAAGTAGGTAAAAACCTCAACGATATAGGGGTAGGCAGAGAATTCATGAACAAGAATTAAACCACAAGGGAAATACTTCCGAGGATCAATAACTGGGACCACATCTTATTAAAGAGTTTCTGCATGTCAAAAGAGGTTTCCAGCAGAGTGAAAAGAAAACCCACAAATTGGGAATAAGTCTTCGTGGACAGCGCCTCAGACAAAGGACTTCTGTGTAGAACTTATAAAGAATTAAAAAAAAAAAAAAACAGACTCTCAAAATTCAAAGACCCAATCCAAAAATGGGCATCTGAAATGAATACACAGTTCTCAGATGAACAAATATAAATGGCAAATAAATACATGAAAACATGTTCATCATCATTAGTCATGAGAGAAATTCAAATTAAAACCACACTGAGATTCCATCTCACCCCAGAAAGAATGGCCAGAATAGAAAAAACTACCGATAACA